>JAHZNI010003229.1:0-10339 GCA_027744415.1 Seira ritae | reverse complement strand
TCTTCACTATCTTTTCTGAAGAGGGTGCTTAAAGCAACCCGAGAAAATGTCTTTATTATTAAATGGCTCTCATGATTACAAATCATTTTAAAAGAAGCTTTTCATCATCAACATCATTTTTATTATTCCCACCGCCATACCGTCATCATCATTATGACGAATGTGATTGCATCGCGAAAGGAATTAAAAGAAAGCTGCAATATATTGCTGCTGCTACTGCCATAACTGCCTTGCCTTTGTCGCAGTTGGAAAGTATGTCATCATCGCTGACAGAGCCAGCAATAAGTTAAAAAAAAGATATCCTCCTAGAAAAGAATTTTGCCTGTCATCATTCCCCATTTCATTTCCCGAGCTGGAAAATTTCTTCCTTCCAGGTCAACCCGGTATTATTATCATCCCCCAAAAACAACTTTTTTATTTGTCTTGATTGAGTTTTAAAAGGTCGAAAGTCAGGCGACATACATATATTTGATAGCTTTAACTCTTTTCTGGCTCTGTCATCCTATTCCTTAACGCCCACCCACCACCACCATCGCCGCTGCCGCCAACACATCATTACATAAAATATCATGCCCCTTCTCCCACCCAAACAAAGATTGTATTTCTCTACTTTCAGATCTTCGAAAGCAGTAGTAGTGTCCAAAGTCAATTCTATTTTTCTCTAATGATTAGAACAAGTCTTTTTTGCACATATATACTAAGCTTATCGTATCACTACTCCATTACATATGATACAGATATAGATCTATAAACGGATTCCCAATCTCCAGAACAGCAGCAGCATAAACATTGCAACTTTTTTTCTTCTTCTTTTGAACCGAGAAAAGTATTCTCTTTATTCCGCTCACTTCAAAAACGAAAGCAAGCGTAAAGGATCCCTTTCTTTCTCTCTGTTCTCTCTTTCTTTGGTAAAAAAGGAAAGAAAAAAGCTAAGAAAATGATATAGTATTTTTTCTCTATATGTTTCCAATGTAAATAACTAAAGATATTTATTTCACTACAAGAGCAAACTGATCATTATTCCCTAGAAAAGGAGAAATGAAGAAGAGACCGACCGACCGACTACAACATCATAATATGTACTGCTACAAACTATACATTCTATAGACTCTAAACTTCTGTCGAATCTCTAAGCTTTGATCCGATTCATTCTTCAGAGAAGAAAGGAGGGAGACTAAGCTACATATATAGGGTTTCGCTCCATTACATACATCTTCATTCGTTTCTTTAAAGTGGGGAGACGTAAATTAAAACGATACATAGCTAAAGTACACAGTACATACTCGACAGTCGCATGTGATTGTGGAAAAATAACTAAATAAATATTTTAGAGAACAAAATTTAAGTGAAAGATCTTCCCCGGAAATATATTCCGGAAGGATTTAGTTTATGCTCGAAAAAACTGACAAAGGAAGTTCTAAAGGTGAAAGGGTATGATGGGGTGATTGGATATAGACAGGATCAACGATCTCTCAGTTAAAATTAAAACAAATATAGAAAGAGTGGAAATAAGCAAAACTACAACAGAAAATTCTATTATAATTGCAGCCCACACGAAAAATATAAATGTCAAATGATAAAGGCAGCAGTGCGAGAAAAAGCATTATTCCTCCCTTCTCCATTTTCCCTACCCTTTATATTTTGCCTTGAGGACTTGAATAGAATGCACGTGGGAGCACAATAAACTATGAGTTATTTGAACTACCAATTCCCTCCAATAATGTTGTGCCAGGTGCCTATCGAAATTAGACTCTTCAACATCCACACACCCCGGAACAATTTTAGTACTTCATGCCCTCAAAATAATTACAGATGAAAGTTTTAACTCTTTCTTCAAGAAATGCGAAGTAGATCATCTTTCATGCGAGGAGAAAGCACAGCTATACTGTCCACCTAGGTAGTAGTAGTAGTAGTACAGAGATATTTCACTTCTATCTCGACTCATTACGACTCCTATTTAAGAGAATCACGATAATTATATAGGTTCCAAGTACCTCAATCTTGGCCTCGTATTTGTAACATGATTCAGGAGAGAAGTGGGAGAAACTTTTCTCGGTTTGAAGTTATGGCATTTTCTCAGCCTCATATTCCTCTAATTTCTGTATGATCATCATGAGCGAGCGCGAGCATGAACAAGGTACTAAAAGCGGGGAAAGTTTTGAAGGAAAAACAACTTTTTAATGCATGTAGAACATCGCCGAGGTATTATGATGATATTTTTTTCGAGGAAAAATACTTTGGCATGATGCCCTACACCAAAGTGAAAGCACATTTTTATGCCATGCCGGATTACTACTACTACTTCTTCCCTTTTTCAAGTAGTTTACCTTTCGCCTTACATCCCTGATTACTGTTACATTACTGAGAAGAAGAAAAAAAACGAACTTTTTTCAGTACATGTTCTTCTCCCTCTTTATCTCGTGATTCGTAAGTTGGAAGAAGAAGAGGAAGACAAGAGAAGAAGGTAAAAATCTCGTTCTTGACGACATGTAGCATGGCATGGCCCGGCTCACATCTACAGTTTAATCGGTGGATTACACATTTTAAAAAAGGATTGAAATTCTACAACGGGAAAACTTTCAAATGGGGAAAGTAATCCGGAAAATGAAGCAACTTTGCTTCCTAGTATTTCGCCACCAAAAAATATCCTGCTATTCTTAGGCAGAGGGAGAAGAGGAGAGAGGGCTTAGAATAAAATGCGGTTTTTAGGTGAAAAGTTTTCTCTCACGTAATTTACATCTTCAGCACTAATACCTTCAGAGGAGAAGAGAGAAAAAAGTTGTGAAGTTGGCGAAAAAAATATTTGCATGGAATAGCATATCAATAAGGTTGGGAAATGGGCCATGTACATACATGCATGCATTCATATTATTCCCTACACACGTAAATAGGCACATCATCGTACTTTTTATATCATTTTGCCTCGGAGAATCCGCCGATTTCCCACTCGCTTAGCACACAAGAAAAAAAACGAATGACTTTGATCTATTGGGATTGCTCATAGGAAATTAGCCGTGAGCCAAAGCGAAAAAAAGCAGAACACTTAAGCAGAAAAAAAGAACACGGTGAAAAATATCGCAAGCGAAGCTTTAAAAAACACAGGTAAAGTAGGAGCAGCTGCATGATCATGATCATCATCTCATCTTCAAACAAAAAAAAATATATTACCTATGTATATTTCTAGTGGCTCAAGTGCACTTGTTCAAAGCTCCTAGAGGAGAAAAAAATGCTAAGTACGCAATGTAAAGTACTTCTCTTCTTCCGCTGCAAGAGAATACATTGCATTTTTGGCACTTATACAAGCTTTTGTTGATTGTCATCATCATCATCCCCATCGTCGTTCTTTTTACCGGGATCACATGCTAAAGTCTAAAGTGACTAAAGGAATATACGGGGACGGTATTTCACAAGGAGAAAATATATTCTGTGCTCTTCTTTTCTCTCCGAAGACAATAAAAATAAGAGGTAAGTATTCCCTTTCAAGAGGTGGTGGGTGGAATGAATGTGTGGAGCGGGAATATTATGCAATATGGGAGAAGAAGAAGAAGAAGGGAAAAGCGCTCAACTCAGCCTTTTTTTCGGGCCCAACAGAAAATAAATCTCTCTTTCGAGGTGAAGAAGAAGAGCGGAGAAAAGTAAAATTCATGGCGTGCCATATGATGATGATAATACTACCTTTTCTCTCAAGCAATGTAGGTCTCATTTCACCTTTACCATTTTTTGCTGGAAATTTTCCCAAAAAAATGGAACAATGCTTGTCAGCACAACTTAAGACCGATCTATGAGAATAGGTATATCACTTCTCCTGTTTTCTATACATTATGCAAGCAAGAGATTTTTTCTAGTCTTTGGGGCTATTGGCAACTCTTCAGACTTTTTTCTTTGTTCTTCTTCCAGAGAATATTTATCGGAAACAGTCTTTGGAATACTTATCCTGGTAATTGTGAAGTGGACTTCCTTTTTTTACAAAGCTACTTTTTTTGGAGGAAAGAAGGGTTTACAATTTCCGAAATTACAGGTGAGTTATGAGCCCGGGGAAGTAAAACAATAAAAATTATTATGAAGTGGGAATGATGAGTAGTTTTTAATGTAGGGAAATCCATAAATTCCATTGTAATTTATGTTATGGGGAATGTTGTCTCCCATTTTTTTCTTTGTTTTTTTTTTCGCTTCCCACTAATGACGTATATAATACATAATAAAATACCTTTCCCATTCCATTTTCAGTCTTATGATCAGAACTAGAAGCCAAAGCCAGAAATAGAAAAAAAGTAGTTGGTGAGGAGTAGTTGAGCCGAATTCATGGCCTAAAAATACAGAAGGGGTTTAAAAACTTGGAGAACCCTCCACATGTACTCTCACTGGTTTCAAGGGGAAAATGTCGGTGAAATATGGCTTGTTTGCACGTACTTCCGAGTGCTACACTTTTTTTCGGGGAAATGGGGAAAGTTAAGAGATTGGAAAAAATGGATTCTCTCTCGATCTCCCTCTTTCTTTTAGAAATTGTTTTGAGAATGGAATTGGAAACATTGTGTGGTAGAGGGAAAAAATGAATGATATATTTTTTTGCTCAATGTGATGAAGTAAAAATCGTGCGTGAAGTACAGAAAAAAAGTAGAGAGAAAAATGCATTAAGTAATAATGATGGGGAATCTATAGACGTGGGAGAACTAGTTATGTTATGGTTGGTTTGGTGTGCTATTGCTATATAGTATTGGCGGTATGACTTCAGTAATAATGGTCTTTCCCTGTTGACTTTTTGGCAGCTGCAGAAATAAAAAAGAATGAATCCCGGAGAATGGATTTTCTTTGATCCGGTGAAGTGGAAGAATCAATGAATTACATTAATAGGAGGAGGAATATCAAAAGCACAGAAATCTCTACACAAAAAAAATTAAGAAGAAACAAAAAATAGTCATATTATAATATGATGTATATTGTAATTCAAAGAGAGCTGCTGCCTGGAGAAGGGATGCAGGTCAAATAATTTCGTAATAATTATTATTGAAATGAATTAAATTAGTGTCTTCCCTAACAAATAAAGTGCTATACCGTACATACTGTACCAAACTCAATTCTTATTCCGAGGGTGAGATAATATATGTGTCGTGAGATAGAGAAGGAGAAAAAAATAATTAATTTTTAGATTGTTTTTCTAACCTGTAAACCTGGAGAAAGTGGTGAGGAGTCATCAGCTGGCGGAAGTTGGGGAGGTGGAGCAGGGGCAGCAACAATCGGATAGAGTGGTGCTGCTGTCGGCACCCCATTCCAGTCAATCGGTGCGTACGGCACCATTGGGTAATACATGGGGGGATAGCCAGCCGCAACCATCACAGGACTGACAGGGTACGCATCGTAGTATTCCCCGGTACTCGAACAGTGACCTGAACGGCGGGCAAAGAAAAGAATCGAGTGCTATTATATTATAAACCATGTATTTTTTTCAGAATTGATCATTAGGCAAATTGGATGCCACTTATGGTGAGTCATAAAAGATTCATGAACATTTCAAAGGAAAAAATATTTTTGAAAACGAGTGTCTTATAATATAACAGGGGAAGTAATGGGACATGACAACTTTTTTAAGGAAAATGGATTGAAGAAGAAGAATGTGTTTCGTGATCAAGTACGGCTGAAAAACAAAAGTGAAGATCAAAATTGTACTTTCCTTCCGTATGAATTTTATTTTTTCTACGTACAAATATGGGATGATGTGATGAATTATCCCTGACTTGTAAAATTTCAACCTGATTTAAATGAGGTTTGCTTTTAAAGTGCCTGTTCCGAAATATGCTGCTGAGTATATGTAGTATTGCATAATCAAATCCCTTTTGAATTATGTGCTCAAGCTGTTTCTCTCGCAGAGGAAATCAATGCAAACATGGATGAGCCAAAACAAGTCATACCAGAGACATACTGATGCATGGATAATATAATATGCACTATAGAGGTGATTATGCTTGCAACATTTTCAAAGGAAATGAAGCAAATCACCGAAATTTATTGGCATTCGAGGTGGGATTTCAGAGTTCTCAATATTTTATTGAGATCATTACCAATTCATACGAGAAAAATGAATAATGTCACATGTCACCATAATAATTTTCCATGCACTATACCACCACTTTATGTACTACTACCGTGTGAACCTGAAGATCAATTAAAATCTTAAAAAAAGTTTCCTCTCTTGCATTTTCTCCGCACCAAGAAAATAAGCCTCTAAAAAGTCACATGTAAGTTATTCATCGCTTTTCAAACAATCACCACAACTCCCACACAGAAACATTCCTGCCATTTAAGTAAGTGACTTGAGAAGCGACAGCATGCCATTCCCGCAGAGGGAAAACTTTGAGCCCGGTGAAATAATATCCAAAGGTAAAAGAAAGCTTGAAATTCCACCGGTATATAAGAGTACCAACAAGAATAGTTTTGCTTGCATGTGTCCGTGGATATAGGTAATATGTATTTAGGGATATAGGAATTCATTCGTTATCAAAATCTGCTTTTTATTCGCCAAGCCAGAACCAGCTCGCGTGAGTTTTTTCCTTCCTTTCTTTCCAAACAAATAGGTTTTGTATCGCGATACAACGGTGTTGACGCTGTCCTTCTGTTATTTTCTCGAGGGCTGTTCTGTTTTTTTTCTGATGGAAAGAATGTGATTGCGTTTTTTTCTCCTGTGAAAGAACGAGTGACGGGGAAATAGCGTTTCTTAAAAATAGAATGCGTAGTAGAATTTGTACGAGTCCTATGATCATGACACACGCCAATTGCAAATGCCGGTATATGCATTCGACGTTTGTATAGAAAGGAAAATATAAATATACTTTTTTCTCGTTCTTTTTCCATCAGATTAGATTATTTTTACCTGGAGCTTTCCTATTTTTCCACCTGCTTCTCCTCCCTATTCGACTTGAGAATGTAAATGAGTTATTTTTTGAGGTTGGTAAAATACGCAAAATTATTTTGTACTTCTTAGGCTTGTAGTATTTTTTCTTGCTTGTTTCATGACTGACACGAGACGCCCACACGGCATCAATTAAACCAAACAAGGCGTAATCTTTTAATTGTGAAGAAATTATTATTTGGAAAAAATATTTCATGTTTTTTAATCGTCCGCACACTCCCGTATAATTTATTAGCAATAATTAACACAGCGGGGACTTGTACCCACTGTATCTTGATCGTCTTAATCAGAATATAATCATTTTAAGCTTGGGTAATTTTCGCTCTACTTTACACCTTGTACGCTTCCCATGTCTCACGCAATTAAAATGAACAGTTTAACTGAAATGTACACAATATACTTCTACAACATTCCATTTCTGAATCGCCCAAGAGGCAATCCAACCACGACATTAAGCAATACATATTGACAGGATAAAATCCTATTCTCGGTACTGCAACATGCTACACACTACACACTCCTCTAGAGTATTTTTTGTTCTCTATTTCTGAGTTTTAGTAATTTTCTTTGACACTTTCCCGTGCATAATGCATCAGCCTTTCGGGAGACGAGAAAGCATGCATGTAGCTCTGCCAGAGCTAATTTATTTTTAATCTGACCGAGCAAAATACACAAGTCATTTCGAAGAAATATATGCGAGCCCGGGCTATTATTACCTCTCTCAGAGAGAAGAACGAGTAGTGGCCATTCCTACTAGTTGGAATTCGAAAATCATGTACAATGTCACTCGCCATACGGTATTGTGAGAAGAGCGCATGTGTTCAACCTTTTTTATTTATGGAAATTTAAATCATACTTGAAGCCTGACATTTCTTACATTCCACGAACTTCTACTACTATTCATTGCACTGCGCGGAGATGAAGATGATGTGATGTAAACCGGAAATGTCTCTACTTTTGTCATCTCCAATTTTTCTGCTAATTATTCCTTCCTTTTGTCGCTTACTCGCTCCCGGTGACAGTAGTCTCCCGTAAAATAAAGAAGTTTCTCTCGAAAATTAATATCAACTCAAGCCTCACATTCATATCACATCTCTCCTCTCTGTGTAGAATCCTTTGTTTTTTATGTCTTTGTTCGTCTACAAAATTCTAAAGATTATGTTCGTACTCGTGATGACCTTATTGTGCTTATTATTAAAAGCGCAGAAGAGAAGCGTTCATACTTATTTTTACACCTGATGATGGTATGGCATTGCATGCCACTGCCACTGCCACTCCACTTCTATCCACTCCGCCGTTATCATTTCTCATTCTCAATCTGCGACTGCTATTCTCTTCTTATTGCTCCTACAAAGGGAATTTTTTCCCCGCAAAAGAAATTATTTTTGTCAAAACGTAACAGTGACAGATTACTCATGGCTGCAGTTGCACTATTATTTCCTTGGGTTGCTTTGCTGTTAGCACAGTAATTAAAATTAACTACGTCAACCTCTGTCACTCATTTACATTATCAAGTTTGTCGCTGTAGTCGTGTCACTGCAACACTAGATTTCTCCCCGAGAAAAAATATCTTGTTGGGAGAATCATGTGAACAAAGCTAAGCCAGGCATGGACATTATTTTTCCGACCTCACGACCTTACCACGGGTAATTTACAGGCAAACAATCGGAACAAAAAAAAACAGAATTACTCCCTAGATAACTCAACTTACGCCATGAAGAACAAGAAGATATAGGTATTTGTGGCGCCGCCAGAACAATTCATTCTTTCATTTGTTCGTTCATCGTTTTCAAAATTGGAATGTAGAAGCTTGTGTACTATCACGGAACATCATGTCCGCATTTATTTTCCCCGAGAAGAAAAAATGTTCTTATCTTGATAACTTACCGTAGTAAACCTGGCCCGTGTTTGGATCTGTGAAAACAGCTTCAGGCGGGGGAGGAGCATAGTATATGGTGTCGTCATATGGTATCACGTAATCAGTCTCACCATTCTCGTACCCTTCAGAATTATCTGGAAATCATAAAAAATATATTTAAGTTTAAGTCTCAAATTTCACTCTTCATTTAATTCATTGTCTTCCCGAAAATTCATTTTCCGAAGATGGATGACATCAAATCGACTATAGAATATTTAGCTTGGATGCTTATCCCTCCCTCCCAATTCCGACATTGCATTATTCGTGTGACAAGTGACGTTCAATTGTGATGTGATTATTGCATGTATGGCTCAATCAAGATTTTGAAATATATAGTTTGCTCTTATTTTATTCAGACAGGAGACGTATCACGTCTGCTACTATTTTCCATGTCTGTCTCTGTCTGTTTTTGTCCCGTCCGTCCCGTCCTCCATTGTGCCATTTCCCCCTCTCAAAGATAGTGGAATGAAATCCTGAGAAGAGATATCGATTTTCAATAAATTCAAGCTAAACTCTTTTGTTTCTCCTTCCATGTGAAAAGCTATTCGGAGAGGGAGAGAGAATCAGAGGGAAAACGTTCAAATAGCAAAGTTTACTTTTTTTGCAAGTTTTTTTTCTGTTGAATTGCTAAAATTCAATTTCCTTATCACGTACTTATAAATGGGCGGCCATTTGTCTTTTTCGAAGTCGTTTAGCTTGTTCTCAGAACAAAAGAAAATGCTTTACTTTTATTGCCTCAATTTAAAAAAGGAAAGAGAGGAGGAGCAGGGTTGTTTTTTCTCTTCACGATTTCTATCTGGAATTGCAATCATGTCAAAAAGGAAAGACAATTAAGCGAGTAAAGCGTTGACAAGTTAATGTCCCCTGATGAAAATGACTGCTGCTGCTGCTGATTTCTGTCTTGTCTCATACGCAAAAAATATTATTATTGTCGAATTCATTGGAATGGGAAGGAAGGGAAAACGGAAGCCTTGTGGCACGACAATATGAATACGTAAACCACTGGCAATACTCCCACTACATGATTTTCAATTGATAAATGCGCATAATATCTTCCCCAAAAATCATTTAGGTTTTTTTCATAATGCTACAACAACTCAAAATAGATAAGACTTGGAGAGATGATGATTGCCCTATGTCATTTCTCTTTCCATTGATTCATTGACATTTCGATGGAGGAAAGGAAGAAACTCAAACATCAACAATATTTATTTGTAGCCATAATGGCAAGCTCATTCCAATAACTCTTGACTGCAATGACAAAGAAAAAGCGCATTCCTATCAGTTTTGTCTCACATTTCCCCTCATCATCATCAATGATATTTTCCCTCATAATGGACTTTCGGGATTGAAGATGGCCCGCCCTCGAGAAAAAACAACACTTTTCCGGTAGCGTTTTCGACACGAGCGATGAATTCTTTCTTTGAATTTTTTTCTAAGGAAATGCAATAGACCATGCAACATTTTTTTCTTTGTATAGCATATTATTGGGATCTGATTATTTGAAAAGATGAAGA
>JAHZNI010003228.1:0-13006 GCA_027744415.1 Seira ritae | reverse complement strand
GCCAATACTTTAAGTGTACTCAAAAAAATTCCCCACATTTTGGCTTTCCAATGAGCTATGAAATATCCATCAAATGCTTTTCCAAAATTCAGAATTTTTAAATTTTTTTTACCCTTTTGTATGCCGGACCCTGTACTAAGAACTAGAAACGTATGAATACAAACTAAAACGTACCAACATAGCAAGCGTGGCAAACTCCCGGGATGACGCCCAGAATGGACAGGAGAATGTTGATGCTATCAATCAAATTTCATAATTATTAGCCATTGATGACTTTTGTTTTTCTCACAGACTACTGAGCACAGTAGTCTGTGTGTTTCTCTTAATTTTAGTTTAAAGTATCCTGTCAGTAATATTATTTTTCGTACCAGCAATCGCATCCAACTCCTCGTTTAAAGCACACGGCACACGGGGGACAGAAACACGCGAGGATGTGAAGGCACATTTTCCCTCAGAAACGGTTTACAAAAACTGAAAAATATTTATCCGACAAATGGATGAGTGGTTTGAGACACTAAACTGATTTCTAAAAACCACAAACAAACGCTGCGCTGCTTAAAATATCCTAAGTCAAATTAATTCAAGTAAGCGCTTAAAATGAATACTAAGTACTTAATTTAATTTATATAAGCTCTGCTATCCGATTAGGTAATTACTTGAATTTCAAGAACGACGCAGCATTCATAACATGAAATTACATATACCCGAGCGTTTTGGAAAAATGGAAGTTGGAGCAGATCAGATGTTGACCAACAGCAAACTTTCAATTTGAACGACGACGCGACGCGACAATTAGATTCTTGGAACGAAAGCGAACCCTCAGCAAACAGTATTTTCCACCACGAAACAACGATCTCGATTTGCCTTCGATGCTTTACTGAAACGCGATAATATGGAGATGCAAGGTGCAATGAAGAGAGAGAGAGAGAAGACATGCCATGATATTATAATATGGAGACTGTATGGACAAGGAAAACTTTAATGATGACATGACGCTTTGATTTTGATTTGATTTTGTCGAGGAGGAAAAGCAGCTAAAATATTACTTACTATCAGTCGTCGTGTATGCTATGCTATCAATTTTGAATGCTAGAATAGAGATAAATCCGTTTTTAGAGGAAGTGCGAATCGAATGTTATGATTAGATACGTACCTACAATTTGTAGGTAAGGTAAGAGAAATGATTCATGACGAATGACGACACATGAAGGCAAGGTAAATAGGTACCGGGCATCTTCATCTATCCTCACCTCACGCTTAGTTCAACGCTTTGTCTTTTAGAATGGAAAAGGAATACATGCCTCCATACATGAAAAATAAAATAGTCATTAGTTATTGCAATGCAGTTTTAAGTACATTGTGCTGCGCATTTACCTCCAGATATTTAAAGGTATCATTATTATGTTTACGTGCTCATATGAATATGATAATAATAAATTATTCCTATGTTCCAGATCAGGAGAACCAAAAATCTGAGCAACAACAGTTACAATTTTTGCGATTGCAAATATTGATCAGCAAATTATATGCATACTAAAAATTCATATAACATACGAACGATAAGAACACAACTTATGTGAAGAAGTGCATCTCATGTGTTCGTAGAAGTTTTTTGTTTAATATGCAAGCAGTTCTTGAATTGATTCACAGCAAAAAGTTATTAATTTTTATGACAATTCTTGCATTATTAGCAGTACTTATTTATATTGCATGAGTCAGGATTAGAAATAAAACAGGAAGGAGGATTCAAAAGAATTAAGTAAAACGATGGACTGCTTATGAAATGTATTGCCCGTGGCCCGTGGTAAGAATTAATTGTGAAACGATGAGTACTTTCGCGTATTACATATGATACTATGGGTTTAAACTGGTCTTGTGATAAGATAAGTCATATAATCATATCATAATAGAAGATAAAGATTTTTGTGCTTATCGCGTGTGTTTCGACTGGGTGTCGTTGGTGGGCTTGATAATGATTAGTTACTCTTGCTCACAGGAAAGCAGTTGAGTTCAAGGAACAAATCGAATCCATATGAAAATCCCTATGGATTAGGTTTTCCGTTTCGGATGTTATCTGTTTTAGAGAATGTCGCTAATGCCCCAAACACGCCACAAAATAGGAATAGATATGTATTCTCCAGAGTTGTTTGGCTGCACTTGAATTGACTTGCGCATGCATGGTGTCATCATGGTGTATCAATAAGCTTTGGGCCGAAAAAGTTGCATTTCACGTTGAACCCGATATATGTACTTAAATTTCTTCTTTTCCTCAGGTTAAGCCATCAATTTAAGTACCACCCTATAGCTAGCAAGTTTCACGTTTTTTGAAAAATAACGGTTTTAACGGTAAACGAACCATTTAAACTTGATTTTGACATTTGCATTCGATTCAGGAGGTCGCAGAAAAACCACGTGCCCCTCTCAACTTCCAGGATTTTGGAAATCGGATTGCGTTCATGCACCGGATTACGATTGGATTGCATAATATGCAATCAGGTGTACCTGATTGCGTTCTTAGATGATCCTTTTTAATACACTAGATGAATATTATTGGGAACTTGAAATTTTTAAATTGAGTTCTTTAGTTAATATAGCCGTAACAGAAAGATGAATAAACATGTAATTATTCGGTCGACAATAACGATTTTTGCCATGCAAAGTTTCTCATAATTTGATTTATATTTTTGAATGAATCCGTCAATAGAATAGGTGCCAGCAATACCTTTTACTACTTATGCAGTTGGATAAGTTGACAAATTCTTGACATATCTTAAACACAAGGGTTTTCATTACATAATGATTTTTTACTTTGCATTTTATTGACATGATTGTTAAATAAGATGATTGATTAAATAATGACTCGAGTGTTTTGACCAGTGATACAAACATCCATATATTGTCTTATCTGGAACTACGTGTCTGATAACTGGCACAATCAGATTTTTGCTAAACTCATGATGAAAACTCCGGGAACCTTTCGTCCAATCTGTAGAACTAGTGAGTTTGTTCTCATCACATGAGATAGGTTTGAAAATCATTCCGTGAAAATGACGGCAAAATTAAGTTGTGTCCTTTTAATTTCGGCATTAAACTTAGCTGTTGAAGGTCGAACGATTTTTACGAATTCCTTGGAAAATCCAGAGCGTCCTCCAGTTCATTTTAATGACAATGGTACCTTTAAAATTGCCACCTTCACGGATTTGTAAGTTTCATTTTCGAGACATGTTTGCCGTAAGAAAAATTGCAATAGCACAGCTAAATTACTTTAGGCATTACGGCGAAGGAGCTGGTTCCGATTGGGGTCCTGCTAACGACATCAAATCCACGAAGGTCATGCTTGATATTTTAAGCTGGGAAAACCCCGATTTTGTCGTGTTTACGGGAGACATGATGTCGGCAGAAGTAATGTTCCCAAATGGAACTGATGTCATGGATCAACTTCTGGAACCTGTTGTAAGGGGAAACTATAAATGGGCCAGTACCTATGGCAATCACGACATAGGAAATAACGTTACCCGCGAGGAACTCCTTCAGGCTGAGCAGAAATACAATGGAAGCTATACCAAACAAGGGGAAGCTGGACTTATTGGGAATACAAATTACTATATTCCCATCTACCCCCCGAAAGTAGCGTCAAACGGGACTGAAGGTGAAAAGCCTGCTCTTGTTTTATGGTTCTTTGACAGCCGCGGAGGAAGGAATTCCTCGGGAGGCATTTCAGCATATGTTCATGAAACAGTAGTAGAGTGGTTCAAAGTCACTAATCAGAGGATGAATCAGACTTGGGGTCAAGTGCCATCATTAGCCTTCTTTCATTACCCCACGTGCGTAAATATATTATACATTAATTTTAAGCTATGGCTATGACTTGTAGATAGGTATGTTAGCTATTTCTACCTCATGAAATTATATCTCAAACTGCCCCACAGAGATGAATACAAGCCTATCCACGATAACATCGACGATCACCCAGAATGTCCCGGTCAACATGGTGAATTCCCCTTTCATGTAATTTAGAAATCATTTAAGACTACCTTCATTAATAATTTAATTTGATTCAGATGACATTGTGACTCCCCAAGAACGCGACACGGGTTTGATGGATGCTCTCGTATCAGTGGGAACTGTTCGTGCCGCTTTTGTTGGTCATAATCACGGTCAGTTTTATGTACCCTTTACTAGCTTTATCGACATGCTTATTATTATTACATTATATGCCATTACAATATTTTAAACATATTTTTTATCAGGGAATGGATGGTGCTGCAACTATAGGACGCTCGCTCTTTGTTACAATCGCCAATCTGGTCACGGTGGTGGATGGGTCGGCTGGATTCGAGGGTCAAGAATCCTGGAATTGTCGATGAATAACTTGTGGGGACCTCCAGAGAACTTCATCAGACTCGAAAATGGCACGGTTGTTGATCGTTTTGTTCAACGAGTTTAGTGAAATTATTCATTTAAAAATATTTGGTTTCTATTTAATTAAAGGCCCGGAGGGAATTAACATTTGATCATTGTATCTCCTGAAATATATCCATATTATGTATTTAGTATACGTTATTCCACATTACCCCAGTTTAATTCCCTCTATCGATCTCTTCAATTCTCTTCTAAAACTCAATGGCAATTACGTCAGCAATTATAAGTCTTCATCAGCATCATCGTAGCATGCCCACTTTCGATTTTACCTGTTTCCCCTCCTCTTACATCCATCCACGCACTCAGCTTCATTTCACAAAAGAATCGTCCTCACTTGTTTTGTTACTCCTCTTACCTAATTCACTCTTATCATAGTAATCCTCCGTCTTATCAAGATCAACCTCAAGAGAACTTCGTAGCTTTCGCTTTCAAGCCAACATAATCATATTACGCACTTTTGTATCACATCACATCTTCGTCCAACAACAATAAAATTTATTTCAACCTATTTTAAATCGAGCCAAAAACCGTAAGAGTTCATCAACTTCTTATTTTTTATTCCAATTTATTACTTAACTTTCATTTAATAACAAGATCATGATTCAATCTTTAAAAAATCTGAAAGAGTAAAAATACGTTCACTCCATCAGAGTAAACTCAAAGACTGCAACGTTATTGGCAAAGGTCAGTCTAAAAATAAATCTTAAGTCTAATCAATGCATTTCAGTACCTAAACAGTTTTTAGCTTTAATTACAATTTTTTCATAAGCTTCTAAACAATCAATGAATATTAATCATAAACCTTTATAGTTCTGAATGAATAGAAAAATTCCTTTCCACATGAACTATCCATAAAATTTTAAAATATTCAAAAATAAAAACTTTCAATTTTCCATTTTTCAAAAAATGCATTGCGCAAACGGTATTTAGGCCAACAAAGCTAGGTATTCGTTGTAGAAACACCATGTCGAAGCATATTGAATGGGAGCCAGTGACGCGAATGAGAACTCGATGATAATGAAGGGGTCATCTTAACATTATTTGCTATCTGATCCAACGATAATACTATTACTGTATCATCGTTAAACACCCGTACGCACGTCCTCTTCTGACAAGTAAGTTTTCGATGAAGGATTAAACCTGAATTGAAGTAGATCTGCATGTGATTTTAAGATATTGCAGTCGTTAATTTTTTCGAATATTTCCTCGCTCAAGTTAACTCGCATTTTTCCTTTTGCTCGCTCCTGTTCACAAACTCGTGCATTTGTGGAAGCATAACGTAGAATATGATACTATCATCGCAATTAAAGAACGGAGGTTGTAATGAAAGATGAGCATTTTTAAAGAGATCCGCTTGCTTAGGGTTAGGTACTTGCATTAAAATGAGATTTAAGGTAAGCCTTCGACGTGTTAGCTAACGCTCATTCAGAAATTAAATATGCATGCATTGCAAGATGAATGCAAGCACATGGAATATTCTGAAGAACCATGCAGCCACCGAATAAGATAAGGCGCCAGGTCATCGCATATTATAGCCATAGATGTACTAATACCTAGCATCTACTCGCCGGTTTTTGCGTTGGCTACGGCGGACACATTTCTTTCCAGTCGTATAGTCCTTTTTTTAATGAAGCCAGTGAGACGGTATTTTTCGAATGGAATACATGTTTTCATGACTTCCGATCCTAATTATTTTCTTCTTGTACAAATTGCTTTTCAGCTGTGGTACTTGCCTTACTCGACCACCACCTTATTACGTGAGAGAACAAACGAGCGCCATTTTCAGTAATTTGTCCGATGCTTATCATCTGCATAACATAATTGATCCTTAACCACATGATAAGCCTGTCTTACTTTGCAAATCCTGTAACATTTTAAAAAAGTGGAAAAGTTCAATGAAAGGAAAAAGATGATGTTTCTCAAATGGCTCATTGATTATTAATTTATCCCAAAAGCATCCATATCCATATATATATATACATTCAATGCAGTTAAGTTCGAATATTCGAAGCTTATCGAGAGAAAAAATGAAAAGTACAAGATTTAAATTCAGATGTTATTTCATCGTAAATAAAAAATTGTGAAATTTCACAACTTGTGCAATTGTGATGCATTGACCCCCACTGCCTTTATTACAAGCCATACATTGGAGAAAAAGGGCGTGGGGCGGAGACCTAAGAGAGAATCCTTTTTGATTAGGACTTTGAGCATTAAATAATCTTTGGTTTTTGAAAGATGTGCAAAGCTGAGCACATCCTATTGTTTACAGACATGTACTAATAAAAGAAGGATGATCACGTGTTAAGCATAGTCAATTGATAATAATTATATGCATGTTCTCAGGTTCAATGCAATGCACAATTCGTTACGTATTAATTCTCTCAATAAAAATAAGCAATTTTCCCTTTTTAAAAAAATGGAGATCAATTTCGACCACAAGTACGCAAGTGTAATTAAGTCAATCCAGCGAATGTACATAGGTTTTTTGATATTACATCTCGAATCAGGCTCACTTTTGCTTTCAGTCTTGAGCCTGAATTGGGTCGCGTCTCATCTTCTAAAAGGGAGCAGCAGTTCGCTTTGGCTTGACTTGGCGTCCGAAGCTCCGAACTTAGTGAATAGTTGTGATTAAAATCCTTCAGTAATCAATAAAAAATCATGACGGAGTATCATCGGAAGAAGCCAAAGTTGTTCTTATTTCTGTGAAATTTATTCTTCGTATTTACAAGACAATTCGTGTGTATCAGCAGTATATACAAATCGATTCATAGGATATTATTGTATTTTTATTTAAGAAGCAATCATGAAGTTTTCGGTTACCCACCGGAAACACTTCGGTGGAGTGGCAGTAGTGGTACTGTGTCTCTTCGTAGATATTTCAAGAGCGAGTGCCTCAGCACAGCCCCAGTTTCACAGCGATGGCTTTATCGATTCGGAGCATGACTTGCTAGCAATGCCAAGTGACATGGAGCCTATGTCCATGCAGCCAATGCAGCCCATGCAGCCCATGACAAGAGATAGCCGAAGGGGACCCATCACGCAATATGCATTTGATAACGTTCCCCTTGAATCCAAGTCTGATGGCTCGACTCAACAAGTTGTTGCTCCTCCTCAGGCTGGACTACCTCAGAATACTATTCCTCCACCACCCACCAACACGCAAGAACAACAACAGTTGCAAATGCAACCCATGTATCCCCAGGGAAGTTCAATGCAACAGCACCAGGTTCCATTGGCTCCACAGCCCCATCTCCATCCCCACCCACATCATCATCCCCATCAATTTCACCATGGAAGACAAATTCCTCAGGTGCCCATTCTCTCAGGACCAGCACCAATCCTTGAATCTGGCTCTGCACTTCATGCTGGTGTTGGACTTGATCAAGGTGTTGGGTCTGTAATGCCTGTACCTGTGCCAGTGCAACATGGACCTGTGGTTGCCGTAGGACAGCCAACGACTGTTTTCGTCGCCGATGAGCATAATGCAGTCGCATTGGGTTCAGGGTACGAGGAGGTCGGCTTCTTAGACATTTATCATGACATCCTGGCTCACCCTGCTCATGCCATTCATTACGTGAAGTACCTCATTTCAAACTGGCACATTCCAAAGGATCACTACTTGAATGTCATTTCCTTCGCTGGAATCTACCTTTTCATGAGCATGTTGTTGTACAACACAGAAGAAGTGTTACAGTAAGTCTTTCATAGATTTGAGATACCCTTTAATTATCTTCCCACTTCTCACGCTAATTATTTTTTTAATCAAGGACAACCTGTGAGGTCACCGGAGGCAATAAGAAACCAGTATTAAAGGAATACCATTACCATGCCGGACGCCGATTTGTTCCAGCTCTTCGTAAGTTTTTAGCATTTCCAAATTCTACATGATCTTCATTTCTTCATTCTAGCCAAAGAAAATTTTTTTGTAACCAAACAATCTTACACTTTTAGCTGTTGATCAAAAGTTGCAAAAGAAATTCCTGAAGCTCTTCAAAGGTCTCCATTTGGAAGAAGGTGGCGGCGGCAGCTCTTCCAGTGAAGAGATTGAGCAGATCAATGACCTGTTTCCTAAGGGCCAGTTCTTTTATAGTTTGTCTCCTGTTGCTATTGAGGCTTGGAGGCAACTTCAAAGACTCTTCGTTGGTACGCTTAGAACAAAATTATGAATTACAAAGTTAATCCCAGTTTACCCCAGAACTAAATATGACTTTTTGAACAGCTCAAAAGGGACCTGAAGAAGTGTACTCTTTGGCAAAGGATCTCCTCCATCATCAAAAGGTCAACCCCAAGATCTGGTTCCTTGGCCTTGTAGCAGCTGCTTTGGAACGTCCTGACATGACCGGCTTCACTTTAGCCTTCGCCCTCGACGCAATTCCAGATTGGTTCATCCCAGCCCATTTGATTAAGGAGGAATTCGATCGTTACCGCTCCATCACTGATGAGAAATTAGGACGCAAGGAACGTATCAAGCGTGCTGCTGCTATTGAATACCTCACCGGCGGAAGGAACACGACATTTGCTAGAATGCTCAAGAGTAAATCCAATTTGAAGAAATCCGGTAAAGCTGGAGAGCTCATCATTGCATTGAACAATGTCACGACTACGACCACCTCCGAAAGGCCACTACCCGATTCAGCAGAGATGTCAACAGAATATGTAGGTCTTGATGGGTCGATTATTACAAATGACGAAGACCAGAAGAAGGGAGAGGATGATGAAATTGATGAAAATGAACTGAAGGCGACTATGTTGAGACATGGAAGTGTCAAGCTAAGCAGACAGAACAGGGACAAGCATAACAAAAAGGACAAGAAGCATGGCAAGGGTCAAGGTCATGGGGATAAGGATAAGAAGCACAAAGGCAAAGGAAAAGGACACAAGCACAAGAAGAAGGAAGAGCATGTAAGCATTTTAACTATTAACATTTAAATATTATGAGCATTTTCAATTAACAATGCATTTCGTTGCAAGTGCATCGTCGTCGACGGAAGAGTGGGCCACGACAACGGAATCGAAAATAAGCTGTGGTACTGGAGAGAGGACATAATGCTCAACCAGCACCATTGGTATGAAAAGATTTTGACTACTACTTAATGTAAGTGTAAAATTTTTTAAGCCATCCATATTAAACGGGAAATTAATTATTAGGTATTGGCATCAACTTAACCCATTGAATGCAACCAGGCATCCAGATAGACGTGCTGAGTTGTTCTTCTTCATGCATCGTTCCTTTATGGCAAGGTAATTCAAAATAAAGTTCGAAGATAAGCAATATATGAGATATACAATTTACTGTTGAACAATCATTGTTATTTGGAGATCGTGAGAAATTTATCGTTCCGGTTCAGTTACTTTATGATTAACACTGATAAACTACAGTAAAAGTTTTTTCGTGAAGCGTGAACCAAACTGAGCTAATTTTGCACATTCATTACATCTACCTTCAATAATTTAAAATATGTTTTGATAAATAATTAGGAAATTGATCGATTTTTCAAATTATTTCAGATAAGTTTTAAAAGATGGCGATGGTGCTTTTGTATAAAAAGGACTAGTAGTATAGCAATATTTAATTTCTGTTGGTTAACCTTCAGGTACAATGCCGAGCGTCTTTCGAACGGACTCTACCGATCTTACCCAATGGACTTCCCCGGCGGCGTTGTTCACGAAGGGTACAATTCTCATTTGGCAGATTTGTCTTCTGGAAAATGGTGGGCTCCTAGACCACCCAAGCAACCCTTCACTGTAAGAATACTAAGACTTTAGTCGAAGGAAACACTTTACCAAATAAAAATTATTATTAAATAAAAATCATTATTTAAGGACGTTCTTCACATGGATGATCCCGTCTTTGCAAGGGATCTCCTCGTTCAAGACATGTTCCAGTTGCAGGCTCGTCTTCATAAGTCAATCAAACTTGGAAAGATGCTCACTGTAATTGTTAAAAAGCTAAAAAATTACTCTATCCGCATTTCAGACAAAAAATTAATTGAAAAATATTTTAGCAAGGTGGAAAATACGTAAAAATCCACCACTCCCAAGGCATTGAAAACCTGGCAAACGCAATTGAAGCAACCGAGCTCTCAGTGAACCCCATGTACTACGACTTTTTTGGGATCCATAATAGCGGCCATTTGATGATCTCCTACTTGGCTGACCCTCTCTACAAACTGGGACTTCCGCCAGGTCCTATGGCCGAACAAGCCATGTCTCTCAGAGATCCTGCCTTCTATCCATTCCACGTCTGGTTGGACAACCTTTTTGAAAAGCATAAGGCTTTGCTGCCACCTTACAAGATTCTCGGCGGAGAGTTTCCACTTCTCTGGAGAGGAGTCGAGGTGCACCATGTTGAAGTTATCTCGAAGGGACATAATACCATCAACGAATTGAGAACATTTTGGACTGACAGACAATTCGAGCTAAGCCCGGGAGTCGACAGAACAGTCGACATTGCTGACGAAGAACAAGCTAAAATTTGTGCTACCCATTTAGGTATTGACACAAATACCAAAACCAATGCTAATACCTAACCTAACCTAAATTTTTTTATACAACAGCTCATGAGCCCTTCCTGTTTAAGATCGTTGTTGATCGCAAACCCTGTGCAAGATCAAAGTCTGGCAAGGCGACTATTCGAATCTTCATGGCTCCGAGATTTGACGAGCATGGAAGAAGATTTCATTTCAATGAGCAGCGAAGACTGATGTTCCAGGTTATTTTTTAGTTAATTTTTAATGAAATATTATTATTTCAATTAATTATTTAAATTAATCGAACTTCATGTTTAAATTTTATCTCGTCCATTTTAAAAAATCCTATCTAGTTGGATGCCTTCCAAGTCAAACGTAAGTAAAAGCTTTAGACGAAATCTCTCTCATTAGTTTCCCGACGTGAATTTTTAATATAATATCTTTCCTCTTTAGTCCGTGTTGGTCAGAACATCATCACGCGCCGATCTCACGACTCCTCCTTAACAAAGCCATGGACTCGATCCTTGAACGAGCTTATCAATGGAGGCCAGGATCCCTCCGGTGCAGCCGAATTCTGCGCGTCATCAATAATCCTAAGGATCTTCAGTTCCCTGAAGCTTGCAACAGTCCTTACATCTTTTGCGGTCTACCAAACCGAGCTTATCCAGACGCTAGACCCATGGGCTATCCGTTTGACCGGCCGGCAAACAAAATCATACTTCCTTGCAAGCATGGCCACAGTTTTGGTTCAATGATATGCAGAGCTTTTAACCTCATCGTCCTCAAGGAGGTTGAATCTCTCGAACAATTCGTCGCGAAGGCGTCCAACATGAAGAGCACCGTTTTCACTATCAAGCACATCGATCATTTTTACAAGAGTCATCACGGCTGGAGCCAAGTAAAAATTCTATAAAGTCCTCAGCATTTAGATTTCTATGTTTTTCTTGAAAACAGCTTTAATTTTTTATGACAGGGCGGTGGCGAAGGGGGTGAGGAAGGTGAAGAAGGAGGCCAACAAGAAGGTGGTCAACAAGGGGGAGAGTCAAGTAACGAGGAGTAAATTCAAGTCGTAAAAGACTTTCGCCAGTAGCCAAAAACTTAACATTTTCCTAAAGTTAATTTTAACCTTAATTTATTCTGTAATATAAATGCCTTTTATGTTCCCATAAAAATATTTTATGACGACGCTGGCTGATGATCATGTTTATGATGCAACTGTAAGTAAGTTCAAGTTTTTAAAAGTTTCCACACGCCAAAGCTAAAGGGCAGTTTGGGCGGGGGGAGACAGTGCTTGTAAGCTTCGTATGTAGCTAAATGTATTTAAGTGGTACAAACACGATATTATAAGAAAAAATAAAATTTATAATTTTGTTAGATTTTTTCTTTTTCTTTTTGATGATGATGCATGACCCACGTGCGCTACTACAATAAGAGCCGAACACGAAAGTGAAATCTGACCTGCGTGTAGGTACATCTGTTCTCCCTTCAAAATCTGATAGAAAATTAGGGCCAAACCAAGAAGAAATTATATGAGGGGTATTTTGAGAAAAAATTCCCCTTTTAATTTAATGCCTAAATTTGGATATTTCAATCTCAGCTTCAATAAAATGATACATTTGAAATTGATTGAAATAGATGGTTGTCCTCTTAGAGGAACACGTGTAGGTACTCCACCAAATCCTTGAAAGCTCGTTCAAACTAAAACATGAAGGTGAACAGAAAAACTTTCAGTTTTAAAAATCGATAAAAATTCTCAATCAAAAATAAACTATTGCACTTAAGCACATAACGTACGTGCCCATGTTTTCATTTGCGCAAAACAAAAGTAGGAATAGGAACACGAGCCAAAACCAATACCGAAGCCACGTGAAATGTGAAAGAACTTGAAAAGTCTGCAGTGTAATTGCAATTAATGTTTTATGCGAGTTTCTATCATTTTGTAATTCAAATTCATGAGCAAACAAAAAACGTGAAGATTTCTTGGCTTAAGGCTGACATTGTAGTAGGGATCGTTCGCATCAAACATAACGCTAAAAATCGGGAATTTTCAGACCCCCCACCCCCCTCGTTACGCACTTTTCCATTTACGGATATATGGAGTGTAACGCTGAGCC
>JAHZNI010003227.1:0-17648 GCA_027744415.1 Seira ritae | reverse complement strand
GAAATCTTTGAAATGTTGTTGTGAGTTTGAAATAAAAAAGTTTGGTCAAATTTTTCCTTAGCTTAGAATAAATAAATTCTTATCGATAAAAAAATTGCTTCCTTTAAAAAAATCTCAACAACAGTAATAACGGAGGTGGACTTTCTCTAGGCCTGTCTCACTCTGTTGACTGACTACTGAGGGGAGAGAGAATAGACCTTAACTTGTTTCTCTTGTTTTTTTTTATTATCGTCTTCTTGGACATGGGAACAACGGAAATTCTTGATGCTCGGCTGAATACGACGAGCTCGCTTAGCACTCGGTCTACACACGGTATTGACGATGATGATGATAATGATGAAGTTAGCTTATTTTCCCGATACTTCGCTTAGACTAGACTAGACCAACAGAATTTTAGCTGTAGTGAATGCCTTAGGATTTCATTAGATGAAATGGCTTTGTAGTTGTAGTTCATGTATTTCTAAATCTTCGCTATGCTTCTAGAAATAAAGCAGTTCGCTCATAAATGATGCCCCTCCTTCGTTCCCCACTTTCCCTTGACTTTGATATCGCCCACATGCTATGCTAGTAACTTGCTCATAATATAAATCTCCTATAAACTTGCTTGTTCTGTGTGAAGCCTACTGATATGACTGCCACAGGATAAAATCACTGATGGATTATAAACCTATAAACACTAAAGGTTTATAAAGCTTATAAACTTTAAATTTGAATGCATACAATGCCATCTGCCAATTCGTAGATTTAGTATAATGAAATCAGTGCTTTGCAGAAGCAGATACCTATACAACAAACAATGGTATTGAGCTTAGCTGGAAGCAACAAAGACTTTCAGGAATAAAGTAACGTTGAGAAATTCTAATCCATTGCGGCAGAGGATGCAACTGACGTTTTCTCGCATTTAAAGTCAAACTTCATGAAAATATTTTTGAATTGCAAAGAATTTTTGTATGCATACCTATATACGGTGGACACTAGGCCGTTCGTGTCTAGGTAGTTTGCATACTGCATAGAATCTATCAATTTAGACTGAATAATATATAATTTGAACCTTTTCAAAAATATCATTGGCTTACGAATTTCAAATACCTACATATTTCAAAAACTGTCCCAACATTACAACAAAAATGCTTGTTGTTTCGTTTTGTTTTGCAATGTTTATTTGAATATTATAGTTCGTGTGTTCAGGATATTCGCTTATTGCAGTTCGATACTCGTTCGCTCTAGATGCGTTATGGGGATGGGGATGTAGCTCGTTTGGAGACACAGCAGACCTTTTTAAAGAGCCACCTCAATGTCCCTGAAAAATACACGTCCAAATTCTTATTGCTATTGCTATTATTTTGCATTTTCACTCGATTGCAAGAAAACGAAGGCATGACGAAGGACAACAAAGAAGATGCGTTATGCAAAAGGAGGAAGACAATTGTGAAACATTTGCAAGCAGAAGCATTGCCTTTTTAGTCCATTCCAAGAATGTAATAACGTTCATAATTTTGGTCTGAAAAATAGAATTATTATGCATTTGCAACTGTAAGCTAGCTATAAAGAACATAATCGCCAGAACCTCTCACCGTTTTTTGCGCCGAATGTTTTAGAAGAGTTAAAGTCAACCTAAAGAACAAGGAAGGCGTGAGGAATGAAAATGATAACGTTTTAAAGGAGCAATCAGTGACAGCGATCAATTTTACTGGCGCTAGATAAATAAAACATTTTGGTGGATTTAAGGAGGTACTTTTTACGGTACACAATGCAATGCACAATCTCTTATTGCGATGCGATTTTAGCAAAAGTGATGTGATAATGCCAAAACAGCATTAAGTAATCTCAGATTTTTTTAAGCTAAAAATTTACATAAATTTTGATCATGTCGCGATTTACGTATTACAAGATGTAATCCACGCTAAAAATGGAGAATGGCTCAGATTGGAGATATTAGAAGCAGTAGGATTCGATTCAACTTTAGGCGTTGTAAAAACCACATGCACTATGATATGATGACTCATTTTTTAAAAAGTTGCACCAACACAACAGTGAAGGTAGAAAGGGATTTTGCAAATAATTTTTGTCATCCTAAAATCTGGTTTCAAGGTACAAAGTAGCTAGTACCTGCGGAAAGCTACTCATATATTTCTGCATGTAAGGTAGTAAGTGATTTTATGATTTGTTTTTGCTTCATCCTTGTCGTGACTAAGTAGGTCCTACACCTCACAGGTAAAACATCTTTTTGGCAGTACAGTAGCAGTGCAAGATTGTAAGTAACGACTAAAATGCAAGCGATTGCTAAAAAAAGTGTCCGGTAACTTACGCAGTGCTCCTCCTCCGCAATATTGCCAGATTCAATTCGTAAAACTAGTTTCAGCAAATTTTTTTCTGCAACATGGCTCGTGCCTCTCTTATACCCTTACTCATCATGCCGTTGCGTAATAAGCGAAGCGTGGAGCCAATAAAAAATAAAATGGATGTGATGATAAAATAACGATCATTTATTATTACCGTCATCATCATAACAACGGCAATTTATTTAAGGTCGTCCGCTCCAAATCATCCTTTCTTCGGTGTAGCGAGGACATTCACTCACTTACTGTTCAACATTCCCCAAAAATGCGAAATAAAATTGATATTTATCAGAGATGCTTTGCATACCATTATCCAAACATGCTTTGTTCGTTTTCTCGAGAATGGAGTAGTGATGTGATGCGAAAATGAGTTCAATTTCATTGACGAGAGAGAACTTCGTCTTGTTCTATTATATAGAGACAATTAGGCGGGTTCGATGCATGATGATGAGATGAATATGCCTACGAAATGTTCATGGGCCTGTCCAAAAAAATAGAGGGCCCTTAGGAACCCTTAATAAAAGCAGCGCATGTACGTACATTTCTATCTTCTTCACCCCCAAAATTAAATGTTATTTTTTGATGATACCATATATTTCATGTCTGATATGATGAATACGTGGCATAAAATAAAGTATAATGTGGTCCAAAAATCTGAATGTGATACACATGTTTTGTTACACTTATTATTGTAAAATAGGCTAGATTAAATGATACTCTTTAAAAAATAATGTTTCCCTGTCTGAAAACTTCTGAATCGAAGGCAAATCAAAAAAAACTGTTCAAGTCTTTGTTTGGACTTGGCTACACTACCTAGTTTAGAGTATAAAGTAATATGATGATGAGATGACATGATCATGATACGCGTAAAAAGCGAATGGAGTCGAATATCTGTGATTTACGACGCTGAACAGTAATTTTTTTTTTCAAACGCATTTGTGTAACACAAAAGGCCATATTTGCTTTTGTCGCTTGCTGCTTGTTCCTTTTCAAGTTGGGAATGAGTTTTATATCTACTGGCATTGGCACTGATTAAAATAACCGAGAGATTTTCATGAATGCTTGAAGATTGATGGTTGCTTCAAGCAAAAGCTTAGAGACTTTGTCATTAGTGGAGTGATTCATAATATGTATTGAGAATGGGTCGTAATTGGAGGAATTTGGTGTGACGGGACTTGTCTTTTGTGCGCGTCTCAATAATATAAGTGTGTGCATAGTTTGCAGTGTATGTAGTTAGTTTCATTTTAGTCCAAAATTGTTTAGATATACCTTTTAAGGGAAAGAAGGAAAAGGATTGCATTGCATGTCGCATCAGTGCGGTGGGATGAATAATTTGCGACCAACTTATCTTATGGGCATTCATTTCTTTTCAATATTAAATTGAAATCAAATTTTGTTAGACCTTGAGGATTTTTTTTCACAGTAGGCCATGCATGGAAACCTCCTTCTTATACTTTGTAAATATGTACCTACAATAATTAAGGAAAATGCTAAACATCGAAAGTTTGAACCAGTTTGGGGAGAAATACAGAATGTAAGATTCCCAAGATAAGCTAATACCCCGAGGAAGAGAAATATTATACTCATCATGAATGTGTAGTGTTTCCTTTTGCTGATCAATCTACCTAATTTCGTACGAAGAACATACTCACATTTTTTCGATCAAGCAATTGAATCGCGTCGGAAGCAACATTATTGATTAGATGAAGGTGGGGTTCACCAAAAATATCGGAACCAAATAATCCCATATATGTATTGCATTTTTAAAAATCGACTAATAACATTAGGCATGAAAGTTAGCAGAATTCGATTTATTGGATCGTATTGCGGATAGGATATTATCAGATTTTGATAAAAAAAATAGATGCATCAAAGGTCATAAAGTAGGAAGAGCCATGCCATAAATATTAATTTTACTATATTTGCTTTTTACCAAATTCAAAAAATTACCGATGTTGGCTTTGGCTTCTTTTGTCTATAAAATTATTTTCATTAAGGTTATCATGACACGAAGTACCGTGAAATGAAGTCAGTAAAACAGTTTCGATTTTTTTACTTTAAGAGAGCAAGAAAAGGAGTTTGAAGAATGTAGATCTTATCGGATAGAAATAGAAGGGCAGATTTAGATTTCTAGGAATCGTTAACATTTTCCTCTACAAGTTATTTTCATGCCTAAGAATAAGCGTAGGCAAATTGTTCTGACCGCCAGTCGCCATAATAAGCTTTCGTCACTCCCGGGACCACCTTCTCTTTACCTTTGCTTTGCATTAGAACTTTACGCTCGTGATAAAATCTTGGTGTATTATCATAAAATTATTACATAATGTTAATTTTTAATGCGCAATATTTTAAACCATGACAATATGGCAGCGAATTTTCTTTGTCATGCCCGTCTCTTTTGATCTGCACTTGTCCGTAAAAAATATAAGAGAACACCTAGAACTAAGCAAGCTTTTCATGACATCAACATTCCATCATCCCAAAAAGCCTTTTGTTGGATGCCTGAGTGCGCAGCGCGTCAACGGTAGGACCCAATTTGCGTAACAAAGGGAAAGAAAACTGAGGCGCCGTAGTTATTTGTCCATTTCACGCACAACGGATAGTCATTTCATGTCAACATAAAAGCATATTAGCTATGAAACATGGATTTCAAATTTACTTTCGAAATCACTCACCGTCAATTGACTCATTGAAAAAGTGAAGTAGGTATTTATGCCATGTATAGCAATGATATCACACATTCCTACACTCACGATCAGCTAGTTTTTGTACTATGCAATATGCTATGCATGCATTGGTCCGTGTGACAATGGAAGACTAAAATACCAAAGGGATGTTAAAAAAATACATTCGGATGTTTCTTATCTGCTTAAAATTAAGTCCATCTTGGCAGGAAAATAACTGATTAATCTGATGCTCTTTGAAATGGAATGAGATAATTTTTTTCTCGAATTGTATTATTCAGAGGAGATTAATATGACAAATTTTATACCTATAGAAAAGAAAAAGTGAATGGAATGATACTGCAGTTTTGAAGTTTGAACAATGAAAATGCATAGAATCAAAGCCAACATAAAATCTGAGCAAACAATCAAATATTTCTGCTAACGACCGACCACGCTCAGGACACAGGAGTTCACTCTGCGCAGAAAGAAGAAAATAGTGATAAAAATTAAACCTTCATGACCTCATTTAACTCTAACTGCTTTTAACTCTAAAATTTATTACAGATCATAATAATAAGTACGAGTCTTTAGTCTTTGGCACAAAGTGACCAAAAGAAACAGACAGGCCCATTAAAATGTCGTAAAAGCCGACTTAAGAATTTGAGACTCGTGAGGTAAAATACCTACATCATTTCAAGCTTCATTCCCATTCCCATCTCTAGAGAAACATTCCTCAAACTATAAAAAAGTCAGTTTCGATAATGTTAGTATGGATCCAGGTGTTATAAAGTAAAAGTAATAAGAGTTAAAAACCATGTACATAGCATTCTGTTATATTTCATACATGACCACTTTGCCTTTTGGAAAAGCTCAAGATGATTTATCCGATAAGGGCTTTCATCTTTTTTACGATGCATAAGTATTATATCATGTTGTGTGTGGCACGCTAATAAGAATCGTAAATGATGTCCTTTCCCAGCTTGAATAATTTCTATCTCTAGTTCTGTTCTGTCTGCCCATTTGAGTCTCCTTTACCGCAAAAACTCTCCTTTTCATTTCCATAGTACTTTTAGTGTAAATATTAATTCATAGGTATATGAAAATGTTAAATATCATCATTTATGCTCGGTAAACATTCATCCTCCTCGCAAGTGGATGTTTCGTTCCGATCACTAGATTAAAATGAAGTTATTCATGTAGATTATAGAACAGATTTCAATAATGGATGCATTCAAACATGCTATGCATACTGGTTCAATTAATAAATGACAATCATTTATACAAAGTATACAGACCTAAAGTCACTAAAAGGCACTTACTATGCTCATATTCGATTCGATTTAAATCCATGATAGGTTATACAACTGTGATAATCATTAAAATATCACTTTAATTATAAGCATATATAAGAAGAAGTCTTGTTCCCAATAGTTTTATATGATTTGGTGACCCACCGTGTCAAGACGAGGGCTCTCATCAAAAAGGTATCAAAGGCTCGTTAAATGTGAAGGTATGAAGAAAGTTTTTGCTACGATATATTAAAAAGGGACCTTATATGAAGAAGCGTCGATGTGGGTGGGAGGGGTGCGATCTTATTAACTTCCATCGCTATCTCCTACAATATGCAGGTAAGAGCGTGGCACAAGGGAGGGGGTTTCAAAACAGGGATTTTTACCGAAGCTTCGCTATAGAAGCACCCGACACTTTAGTCAGCTGTGAGGCATATAAAATAATATTTAACTTACCTAAACCAAACCATATTACAATGGAAGGTCAGAGGAAATAAGCTTGACTTGACTCACTTACTTGATTAGAAATGCCGAGTATTTAGTATTTCCCGTGACAACATAAATGTTAATTGACTTTCTTCTGATACACCTGTATTTGGTATTGCATTTAACTCGCAAGATTATACTTAGGCAAAATAACATTCTTTTCTTACCTAGATGCGATGATCAGGCTGCGCCAACTAGTGAACAGAGATTTATAGAAATCTTTTGTGAACTTGTGCCTGCTGCATCCGAATGATGATGATGATGATAATAATACATCAAATACTCACTCTCATCTCAGTTCAGGCCAGGTAGCATTATTACTTTGAGCGCTATTGAAGTTGTACTTATTTAAAACCTAAAAAAAAGTCCGGCCGCAAAAAAATGAACAAACATCATCCCTCTCTCACCTTATTTTCCTTTTTAAGCATAAAGTAATGTTATATTATGTATTACGTATATATTGCATTGTTGATTCGTTTCGTTCGTTGGACCATTGCATTGTCGTCGTGGTTTCGCATAAGGTGAGCCTCTCAAGCCCAAGCACGATGTAAGACTCAAATGCTGTTTTACAGAAAGAAGCGTTTGTTTCTATTTCTCTCGACAGAGCAGAATATTATTGACGTCCACACTCCATACACACGCTCATGCTTCTTCTGGTGGTGTTGTTGCTGCTGCTGCTGCAGTGCATAATATCTTCTTTTTTTTCAACCCCGTCTTGTCTTTGAAGACAAAAAAATTATGACTTTTTTAACAGCTAAAAGGGTTTACTCATTCTTGCTTTACCTCTCGGGTGGTGTGTAGTGTGGTTTTTTTATACGTTACTCTTTTCGCTCTCTGGCAGAAAATATTAAATCAAAAGACGAGCTAATTCAAACTATAAACTCCTTTACCTGAACTTTTTGACTTTGACATGGGCGAGTTAGGAGGAGCAAAGCAAGTGAAAAAAAAAGTTCTCAGCAATAACTGAGTGACTGAGTAGTACACGGAGGAATCGTGAAATGAAGAGCTTGACTAGCTTGAGCTAATAGAAACCAATAAATCGGGTAGAAAGAAGGAAGACTCTCGGATCACACATCACATTATTACATTGCGTGGAAATAACTCAGAGTATGTGTATTTGTATTAGTATTACTGGCATTAGCAGTTGGCTTAAAACATTCGTGTTTTCTAGATGAAGTAATCACTTAATTCTTACAATCAATCGGCAATCCTCTCATATCGTCATCCTCAGTTTTATTCTTCAGTGTTCAACGTTGTGTTGTCCTGTGAACAAGACAGACTGGAATGGAAGGAATTTTAACCATTTACATATAAATTCTAGTGAATAGTGTGAATGTGAATAATTTTAAATACATTTTTGATCTTTGCATTGTCAAAAGTTGAAACAAAAGGATTTACGAAAACTCGACAATAACTTTGGATTCTACCTATAATTATAATCTTATTAGATTGGATGTCATCTGCTTACTATCTCGTGCGGTGAGTTATCTTCAAGAAGAAAACTGTCATATTTGTTTCGGAAGCAGAAAGCGAAAAAGCTGGGGAAGTTTTATTCCTAAGAAAGTGTGTACGTACATACATGTGTCAAAATAGAGTATGTCTGACAGGATTTTACCCATCCTAATTAATTTTCATAAACTAGGCTAGACAGGTTGTAATTATGCAAGATATTTATTTATACAGCATCCAAATACTGCGATTTATGCAAAAAAGAAGACAAAACCCCTTTCCTTTGCATAAATGTCTTCTGCTTCGCTGTAGAAATTCGGCCGGGTGGGTGGATGGCCCTTGTTAAATTTTCAGTGCATAATGTTCCATTCCTGGGAATTCGGAAGTTCCATTTCTGCTCTATCCATGCGTAATGTTATCATCACCACCACTACTACCATAATATGTATTATCATCATCACATCACTTGTTCCCTCAAACGTAGGAATGTACATACTCCGTGTGCAACGCATAGTATTCATATTAGGAGAGGAGACATGCATACAAAGTTTTTAATAAAAAATCATGCAAAAGACAAACTTCATATCAGAGAGACAGACGGAAATGGTTTCATCTTCCTGGTCCTCTCTGCATATTTTTGAAGCTGAACCGCACTGAATGTTCTGCTGGAATAGCTGGAACAGGACTGAAAATTGAAGTGGCGAACGAAGTGAGCGTTGCGAAATAGCTTGGCATAGGCAAAGGGGATGGATGGATGCAGTAAGGAACGGATTAGAAATACATAAATAGAAGGGCGAAAGGCGAAAGAAAGCATAAAAAGGATAGCATCTCTAGTTTATTTTGGTCGTCGTCTCTGCTGCTACTGCTGCTGCTGCAGAGAGAGGAAAAAAGAGGGTGAGAGAAAGAAAGGCTGTCATAGAACTGTCAAAGTAAGAAGTGTTAGTATTTACTTGAGAGAGAAACCGGAAGGCAAGTTTTTAAGCGATTGCCTTTTCCCTTCCTTGCTTGCAAAAATATTTTCTTGGCCTGATAGTGAGTTTGGTCTATTGACGACTGAATAAAAAATACTTTTTACTATACTTTCTCCGCAGTTTTTATTGTTAGGAGGTTTAGAAAAAAAAGAGGGGAGAATTTTCCTTTCCAGGTAAACCTGTTTTATACAGTAACTGTGAAATTTTGTGATTTTGTATTGATAAGAGAGTGTGGCTAGTTTTTAATGGAAATCCTGCCTCATTACTTATTGAGAGGGGGAGTAAAATCCGCTAGTTAGGTATGGAGGATATTTTTGCACGAATGAGTCATCCTCTTGTATTTTTTGCATTTCCTTAGCCCTCATTCTGCACGCAAGTGTAAGCCGGACTAACAATGGAAACACACTCCACTGTGACTACTGACTATGTACCTACTGATTTTGTTTTTGTGGGCTGGAAAGGAAGAGATTGGAAATGGAATAATAGGATATTCGTTTTAAGTATTCCAGAGGGACAAGGAGTAGAATTAATGAACCCCTAGTTTCTAGATTGGTGAAAAAGGGTGGTAGGTTTAGCTTTTTAGGGAGAGAATGAGAAAGTCAGTTGTAAGGGAAAAGTTACTGCAAAAATTGATGTAGAATAAGTCATGTAGTTAAGTTTAATGTTTTTTAAAGTCCGGGGGTTTCAAATGATATTGCAATCAGGTGGATGTTACGTTCTGTTGTTTGTTACATTCAGTTAAACCGCAATTCTATTTATTTGGGTTTTCAGATTTTCCGATTATCTGATATTGGATACGGAGCAATGATTCGTGTATAAAACCGAATAGGATGTTTTAACTCTTACTTGATGCCAAGTTAATTATTAAGTTATCCAACTGTCATAACTTGGGAGCCAAATTTTCGTGATACCAAAACTTTCACAATGGCGGTAAACGCGATGAATGGGAGGAGTCCTCGTAACTTGGATGGAGAGGAGAAGAAAGAGATGCGTGAAGCGTTCAATGCGGTAAGCTCAGAAAACTCATAATGATCTTTTGAATTGTGTGGAAAATGTGGCATGGAACTATGTGAAAGACGGATTCTTATTTATTTAGATCGACAAGGATGGTAGCGGAAGCATTGATTACGGGGAGCTGAAGGATGCGCTAGATCTTGTGGGGCATAAGTTGCCTGGATGGAAGGTCAGAAGGATTGTGGAAGAGGTGCTGGGTACCAAGCAGGTTCCAAATAAGTTGAGCTATCGAGATTTTGAAAAGGTAATAAATTATTGGACAACACTTATGTGTAAATTCCTGTACCTGGGAATCGATACATATAATGTCAGTGTGTGTACCTAATGTGAATTTTCTTTTACTTGGGCCATTTATGTATCATCTTAAATACTTATAATGCTGCATGCACTATTAGTTTGAATGTTAAAGAATGAATGAAGGAATTTTTATATAATAATGTCTTTCCATTAAAAATATTTCAGCAAAATTATCAACCACTCCTGCCCAGACACCATTGACGAGCGAGCAATAAACAAGAAAAACCTTACATTGTATACGAAGCATGAGAACCTTACGTTAGCGTTGAATTCGGCCCAGTCCATAGGGTGCAATATTGTCAACATTGATGGAAATGACTTGATGGTTGGGAAACCCCACCTGGTTCTTGGATTGTTGTGGCAAATTATTAGAGTAAGTTCAATTCTTGTGTGCGTTCAAATCTTTAATTTTAAGATTGTTTTGTTGTTATGTTTTCAATGAAACTACTTTCTGTTTATTTAGATCGGTCTGTTTAGTCAAATCACTTTAGAGCATTGCCCAGGATTGGCTAATTTGCTACAACCGGGAGAGAAAATCGAAGATTTGATCCGTTTGCCACCTGAAGCCATTCTATTGCGATGGGTCAACTTCCACCTGGACAGAGCCCAGAGTGGACGAAAATGCACCAATTTCAGTTCTGACATTCAGGATTCGGAGATTTATATTCATCTGTTGGGAGAAATTGCTCCGGAGGACTCTGGTGTCTGTGTGAAGGAAGCTTTCTATGTGAGTTAACTTAAGGAAATGTATATTTTGAATGGATCGAAGGGTTAAAAACAAATTACGAAGCCAGAAGTAATTCATAATTTATTGGCGTCTTATAGGAGCGCGATCCCATCAAACGTGCTGAGCTAATGTTGCAGCAGGCAGAGAAGCTTGGATGTCGTTCATTCGTAACTCCACAAGATATTGTGAAGGGGGTCCATAAGTTGAACTTGGCTTTTGTTGCAAATCTGTTTAACAACTTCCCGGGACTGGACAAGCCAGACAATGCAGAACTTAGTCAGATACTGGAGAATATCGAAGAATCAAGAGAAGAGAAAAGTAAGTTATATGTATTAGGTTGTGTTGTGAGGTAAAGTACGTGTCTCAATACTCCATATATTAATTAACAATTATTTATTCTAGCTTACCGCAACTGGATTAACAGTATTCTACCAATGGCTGATAAGGTTGGATTATCTTAGTCTTAATTGTTGTTTCTCTTTTAAGTTTTAAGTATGTCGTTCGATCGATCATGTTTAATTTCTTCTTTTATCTATTCATGCAGAGTATAGGAGGAGCGTCTCACGTTAATTGGTTGTATTCGGACCTGGCTGATGGCCTAGTTATTTTCCAATTGTACGATATAATCAAACCTGGCATCGTAGATTGGAATAGGGTCCATAAGTAAGCTCATTACTAAACCAGTCTAGTTGTGTACGTCGTATTTTCAATTTCATTTCAGTTTACTAATGAATTTTTCTTGTGTTGTAGACGTTTCTCAAAATTGAGAAAATTTATGGAAAAGTTGGAAAACTGCAACTACGCTGTTGAGCTAGGAAAGCAACTTAAGTTCTCCTTGGTTGGTATTGCTGGGCAAGACATTTCGGACGGTAACCCGACCTTAACCATGGGTATGAAACACATTACAGCTTTCGGCGAACCACTCCCAAAATGCTTTTTAAAGTGTCGATGTCGACGTTGATGGTTTTATGTGATTATTTGCAGCACTTTTGTGGCAGCTAATGCGAGCTTACACACTCTCCCTCCTTACCCAACTTGCAAACAGTGGAGACCCAATCGTTGAGAAGGAGATCATTCAATGGACAAATGACAAACTAACCACAGCTGGCAAAACGAGCATGATTAAAAGCTTCCAAGATTCATGCATTGCTGATGGAAAGGTCCTGATTGATTTGATAGATGCCATCAAACCAGGAGTAATAAATTACGAAAATGTAAAAGAAGGAGGAAACCCAGATGTAAGTTAGCCGTCGAGTTAATAAAATGATTAATGATTAGCATGAAAGTTATGTATGATTTATGAAAGAGAAAATAATGGAACTTTGTTCATTTCATAGGACAACCTCGCTAATGCCAAGTATGCAGTATCGATGGCTCGTAAAATTGGAGCCAGGGTCTATGCACTTCCAGGTACGTGGTTAAGTTACGGTTTTTTCACTGGTTTTAGCCGTTATCTTCCTAACTAATTATCAATTTTTTATCAAATCTGTAGAAGACATCGTGGAAATGAAGAGCAAGATGATCATGACAGTATTTGCGTGTCTAATGGCAGTACGACTTTAAGTCTATTTCCTTCACTTTTAAAATTTTAGAATTTGTGGATATTGTTGTTTGTAGAGACAGCTTTGTAGATAGAACTTTTCTACTCATTCGTAACTAATGCATAATACCTATATGAAAATGTTAAGTCTACTTGAATTTGCGGCCATTCTACGTATGGGCTTTTAATTACAATAACAAATGTACGATAGTAATTAATTCTGAGTATAACTTTGATGTATAACAAAACTTAAATCCAAAAAGTGTCATTAAGGAACATGTGCTCATATTACTAATAATCCTATGGAATAAAAATGTAATCAAAATTGCCGAAGTAATTCATTTTTTATCTAAAGAAATAAATTTAATCTAACATAAGCAAATAGATAATCATTTTGTATATTCGCTTAGATGGTTGGGTCATTTTGTACACATTAACTCTTGTCAATGATCTATATTTTCAAGCTAAAAATCTGAAATATTTCAATAGAAAATAGGCCAAAAAAATTGTTTGTCTGAATACAAATGTATTATGGCGAGACCACGATTATCCACGTTTGGTCAACCTTCCTTTTACGCTTTGTAAAACTCCTTCAGAAATTTTATCGATTGATACCTCGTATTTGGTGAGATTAAAAATTTTACGGTAACAGCGACAAAATGTATAGCAACAAACTTCTTATTTGGACCCATTGATTAGTGCTAAAACATCAATACCAAAATTATTTATATGGTTACTATTCCTAGCTTTACATGACAAAAAAGAAACAAAACATGTAGCTTGCGTCTGCTACCAAAAACTGATAGCAAAAGAATATGAAGTATGCAATAAAAGTTTGCTGATACATTGCTAACAATGCCGAAAAATGAAAAAATGTATATAATAGTTATTTTATCAATTGTGCATATTAATGTCGCTGAAAAACCGCTCCAATCGCATCTAAATTTCTAGTTTCAGGCATTCATGGACAGAACGACGCTTAAAATTCAAAGCATGCACACCAATTAAAGATTCCATTATTAACTGAACGATGTTTTTATTACGTTGTTACGTTGCATTGTCTATAAATTAACCGAAATAAAAGGTGGGGCTATAAAGATACTTTACAGGTAGTTCATGCTGCCTAAGAAATTTCTTGGCATTGTCTAAATATATTATGCTGGTTCGTAATAGTTATGTATTTAGTATTTGCATATAATACATAATAGACACTCGCAATATTTTACACCACAAACAAACATCAAAGCAACTGTACTTTATGACACGTAATAATTTCTATCCTATATTTATTCGCTAATTTCTAAAAAAACGTTTTGAACATCTCTATTTTATTACCTTTAGTAAATAGCTTTGAAATAAGTGCACATTATGCTTATCACAATCAGCTCGTAAAATAACTGGTAGCACAATACGTTTTTACTGAACTTGCAGGGGAAAACATTTTAATTAGCTCGTCTACCCCATTTTGCTCGAGAATGGAAGTATGCGCAATGCAAAATGTAAAGAGTTTCTAAATCAGATTATTTCATGAATGAATGCGTTTGGATACCTGTAATTGTTATGTGGAATTGGAGGAGACAGTTACATTTTTTTAGCAAAGCGCCTTTAAAAAAGAAATGATGTTTTCATTAAGCCAATGAAGTTAAAAGACGCCACTCGTAATGTTTGATTAGAAATTTTGCAGATTTACATTTTCTGGAATGTTTGCAACAGTGACAAGCATAATGGAACCTTATGGCAAACCATTTACTAAAAGCATTGACCAACTTCTTATTTTTTGGCGTAACAAAGAAAAAGTACGCGACCGCTTAAATTGTGGAACAAATCGTAAAGCATAAATTAACCGTACGTACATTTATTTACAAGTGTGTATACATGACATGATACCGAAAAGGTAAATTTTTAGTTAAAACAGCACATGCATAATTAAATATTTTCTCCTACATTGCTAAATGTGTTCGCTAACTCTCATCTCCATTATCTAATCAAACCTAGGAAAAGCAAATAAGTTAAAACAATAAAGTACAATAAAATTGCATAAAATAATTAATTTAAACTCATTTAGAGCGTAGAATTTATTTGACATTAGAGAAAATGCTGTGAAATGCACGGATTCAACGTTATGTATTATTCTTGATAACTGGATTAGCCTGAGCAACAGCGATAACACGTTGTAGATTTTACTTTTTTATAAAACTATTTAACTCTTGTAATTGAATGAAAAATTAATACATCCCTTATTCAAAGTTTTTTTTGGACAGTCTTAAATACCTTTAGAATAATACACTACACGTGAAATGCAGACAAGACGTTCAGACTTTGTTCGAAGTTTCATTTTAAGTCACTTTATCTGGTCCTAAAAGTCGAAGGCAACGGAGTAGTTAATGAAGATTGTTATGTTTCAGATTCTAAACTAGAAAAGGAGCTAGCAGGTAAAGGCGTGCTATGTCCAGACCCGAATACAGTTCTACCGTGGGATGACAGTGATTCTGGTACTTCGTTGAGAGCCATGTCTCCATAGAATTTTCGCTGTTCAATTATTTGCGCCATGAACTCGGCCTCAAGTCGCTAAAAATAGTGTGGAAATAAAAAGAAAATAATTTTTAAAAAAAATGCTGGACAACGTGAATAACATGCGTTAAAAACTTACCTCAAGTTTTACAGGAATTTCACTCTTGAAAGTTTTAAGATGCTGTGAGAACATCTCATCTAATTCTTTCAATTTCAACTCCTCGTGTTGCGTCAACAGAGCACCTGAAATAACGAAGATTCGACTTGCATTAACTTTTGCATGTAACGGCCTTCACATCGATAGTACTATGGAAGGTACTTAATCGAGGAATATATTGTATAATGACGTACGCTTTTCATTCTGAAGCTGCTCCAGCTCCCTCTTTGCCGACTCACTACTTCCACGCATTTCCTCCAACTGGCGAACATGCTTGTCATCCAATCGTTGCTGTTCGGCTTTGTATTTCTTCTTCTCTTGTTCTTGGAACTAGATTACAATGAATATATTCTGGGCTAGTTTGTGAACCACAAGCAATCAACTAGTAATTAATGTGATCAATGTACTACCTTTCTTAACCTATCTTTTTCGTCCTCAGGACCAGTAGCAGGATTGGAACCGGGTGCGTGAATCCTTAAAGATTCTCTAAACATCATTTCTCTAATTTTCATTTCGCTTCGGATACGTTTTGGCAACGCGCGTTTTTCTGCTGCCTGCCGTTTTAATAACTCGTCTTCTTTGCGGGAACTAACTCGTCGATGATGCTCCAATTCTTTTTCGTGTCTTATTAACATCTAAAAAATAAAATTGGAACAAATAGTAGGTAAAAAATTGACACGTGTTTTGGTCATCAAATAAAAATCGAACAATAAGCTACCTGCTGGCGCTGTAGGTGGAAACTTTCTTTAATCTGCCTCTTCTTCAACTGATGCCTTTCCTTCATATGGGATTCCTCCACATCCCACAGAGCTTTGTTGTGACGACGAATTCTCTGTCAAGTTAATTAGCAAAATTAGGCATAAAATCTATTCAAGATAATAAAGCTAATATCTATTCGACATAATCTTTACTAACCTCGTGACGTTCTTCCAGGAATTGACGCTCCATTGCAGCTATCCTAGATCTATGAATTTCGTTCTCTCTCTTCATTCGCGAATCATGACTTTCGTTCAGCTTTTCAAGAAACTGACGTTCCTACACAAAATAATGGAAACAATGTAGGTAGGTATCTTTAAAGATACTCAGGCACTGAGTTTAAAATTCATCAAAACCGTTTAACATACTCTGTTATGTTGATCCCTGTCCAACTGCTCCTTTCTATTTCTCCAAGCGTTCTTCCTCAAATCCTTTTGCATTTCGTCAATTTCCTGCTTAAGTAGTTTGACCTCTTGCTTTAAACCCTCTCTAAATAGTCTCATCTCCTTTTCCTAATTAAATCGACAGATTCAAGTTTAACACTGGCAAGTTATGATTTCCATAGTTGAGAATTATTTACAAAAAAAACCTTACTTGATCTGCTCGAATTCTCTTGGACATCTGTCGTAGCTCATTTTCTTGTTGCTGCTCCGTCTTTTCCACTAATTGTTTCTGAAGCTTCAACTTCCCTTCCATCTCACTTTCAAAGGCTCGAACAAGTGCAATTTTTTCTTGTTCGAATTTCTTTTCCTAAACCAAGTTCAATACATATGAGCCCTTATTTAGCACAAGTCAGAATATAAGACAAATCTAGACATCAATAAATCATGAATCCATACCTGGGCTTCTAAAGCCATATGAGCTCTGAGATTTAAATCTTGGCACTGCTTTTGTTCCTGTTTCTGTAACAGCTTAAATTCTCTCAATTCCTGCTTCCTATTCAGATGGTAATTTGTTACAGAGTCGTCGTCATCCCCATAGATTACTTTTGAGGTCGTAGTAGTAACAACAACTCCATCCACTTCAAATCTTCTTGTACGCTTTCTCGTCTTCTTTTTGTAATTAAGAACTTCCTTTGCACGATCTCGCTCCTTCGAATCAGTAGTTTTACGTCGTAGGACGACTTCCTCTTCATGAGCGACAGTAGATTCGGATGGAGAGGGCGTAGAGGTATGGTTTTCTTTATTACTGTCTTGACTGACTGACGTTGATATCGATTCAGCATCAGACCTGTCACCATTGTTTGGCTTCCTGGAATGTTTCATTGCGCCATTCTCAGCGCGCGGTGGTTTTTCAGCTCTGTCTAGACTGGATGAATTTTTGCGCCGTTCCTCCTTCGAAGACTGCTGTGGAATATCTCTCAATGAGGTCGAAACTGCCGAGTCCTTTAATGAGCGCGAAAACTTTCCCCGTTCCTAATACAATCAGCCCATTTTAATAAGTTAT
>JAHZNI010003226.1:0-11521 GCA_027744415.1 Seira ritae | reverse complement strand
TCTCACTCGCCGCTTCCTACCACATATCCCAGAACTCGAATCTGGGCAAGTAAGTGAAGTTCATTTATAGAAAGTTAGATTGAAATTCGATCTTATATGATTAAGCGAAATTACATATAGTACTGCAGGGCTTTGGGGCACTGTGAGACATTCCGCTGTCGATATACATAATATATGTATGTATATTTCTCACTTGAATTTGCAAACTTCCTAGAAGTCAATTAATTATAATTTGAACTATGCAACAGGCTTGTCGGTGAACTGAATATTTATACAGAAATCGGCCGTTTCCTTGCCGACGCCAGAGAAAAACTGGAAACTGAGTAAGTAATTTACTTCTGAATTATAAGTAAGTTAATTCTGAATACTTATCTCAAACAAGAATGTACACTGCTAGAGTTTTATAGCTTTTTGTTATCATTACGGGTCGCTCAATGAACCTTCATTTCGCCCAGCGAGTGCAACTTTTTAGCGAGTTTGTTCCTGCAATCATGTCGGTGGTCTGTTTGCATTTACGCGGCAATAAATTTCAAAAATTGAATCTCGCGCGCGTTCTCGTAGTTGGTTTTGCTTTTTGAAATCAGGAAGCTCACGAGTACTATAACTCAATTACATCTTGGCTTTTTCTGCCAATAGTAGTGGTTTTTGACCTTTCGTTGACATTTGATGAGAATGCGCGCGAATTTCAATTTTTGAAATTTTTGTACATATGCAGCCCTTTGTACCCAAGCATGGACGACTCGAGCAAACTCGCTAAAATAAGTCATACCTACTACTGGGGGTCATAAGGCTCCCATTGAGATAAAATATTTTATTATTTATTTCCCATTTTAAAAAAATGTTCACGCGTCATGATTGCGACTCGTATTTAAGTATGCATCATGGGAAATTCATTTTGTTTGAAGATGCACAACAGTGATTTGGGACTACAAGTACTCGACAATCCTGGACAACCTTATCATATGTGGGGATGAAAGACAAGAGAACGAGGTGGAGCAGCCATGCATCCCAATCTACACCGTCTACGTGGAAGGTACGAAGCAAGTTTTTCTTTCTCCAGTAAAAGAACTTTTGAATTCCATTTTACATGTATTTTTTAACTAAATATGCACAGAAGCAGCCAATCTCACAGAGGATGTGATGAAGACCCTGAAGGAAAGCTATCGGAGGCAGTGTGGAGCGTACATCATGATCCTCCATTCTTCCTCCTCGGTGGTGGACCTACTCCACCAGGGGGATGATCTCAGGCTCATGAATATCCGGGCAAGGTGAGATCCTTTTCAGGTTCATAAATAATTCATCAAATTCAATCTCTTCTCTTCTTATTATTTTTTTTGGACAAGATACCTGATTTGGTACGACGTGACGGATAAAGTTTTCGAGACGGATGATATTTGGAAGAAAGTGCCGAATGCCGTTTTGTTCCAGACAAAATTGGGTCACCGAGCTAGAAAGTATAAATAAATGGTGTATTCTTCTTACTTATTATTATATTTTTTTCAAGGTTGAAAGTTTGTCTCGTTCTCTTTTTCCAATGCGCACAGGCGTATGACATTTACAATTAAGGGCTTCAAATGGCCCGTGCTCGCGAACATCCCAGACCCCACAAAAGTAATTGATTTCTGGAGCCAGGGGAAATACTTTGGCAGATCAGCGGAACGCTGGTATCGTGACAAGACCAATGATTTGAGGAACGTAACACTTCGCGTCCTCGCGGTAGAGCATCCCCCTGGAGTGATCAAGTACGAGACTACGGATGGCAAGGTACGTAATAAAAATGGAAGTATGGGAGAATAGTAAATGGGATCAAGTTAGTCGATTTTTTCACGTTTAAATGATTCTAACCGCCTGCAAGAGATTACATCAAAATTCAATAATAGTTTTTTATCATTTCTTGACGCCAAAAATTAATGTTTAAATTGATGACAGTCGCATAAAAGTTTTAAAAAAATCAAGCCCTTTTAATCTTTTCAACGCCAGCCGAGTCAGCGGCAAATTTGATATTAGATTAGAGTATATGAATATGACCACCTTTCTTTCAACTTACGTACGGACTGACGGACGGATTAACCTGACAAAATCATAAGTATTTCTACCTTTCACGGTCCAGACAAATTAAAGTAGGTAATATGATTGAGCTGTATATTACCCATTGGGGTGATATCATAAACCGTTCCTTAGGTGGAGTATGCCGGGAGTGAAGTGGAAATCGTAAAGGAGCTCTCGCACATAATGAACTTTGACTACGAGTTCCTGGAAGTCGAGTCCGATACAAAATGGGGCGGACAAATCAGCACGAATCTGACACCTCAGTTTTATGGCGCTGTGGCAAGGTTTCCTTTTCAATTCAATACAAAATACCTATGTATCTACTTGTCTTCCAATCAATGTCACTTTTAATGATGATCTCCATTTTCACAGACTAATATACGGCGAGGCGGACATGGCCATTGGCTCATTCTTTGTCCTCAAGCATTACTTGGATTTCCTGGACGTGAGCATTCCTCTGGACGTTGCTTGCACATCCTTCCTTACTCCGAATCCATTAACAAGGCCACGCTACCTGGCTTTGATCCTGCCATTCAACTATAAACTCTGGTTTTTGGTCCTCTCCATCTGCTTCATTTTCGCACCGTTTGGCCTGTACGTCCTCTCGAAGCTGCCAGTGCACGAGAGAGAGTATCACATCTTCACTCGGAGATCCCAGGTTGTCTTCACTTGTTTCAGTATCATGAGCCAGGTTGCCCTCCATCTCTGGCCGAGATTCTGGGCTGTGAGGATGTTCATCGGATGGTTTTGGATGTTTTGCCTCCTCATCACTCTCGCATACAGGGGGGCAATGGTCTCCTTCCTTACCATTCCCCTCTTTGAGAATCCCATTGACAATATTAATGACTTGGTCAGATCCGGTCTGAGGATTGGGGGATGGGGAACGGAGCTCCATAGGCTTTTCAAGCAGTATACTTCCACTAATGGGGAGGTGGAAATCAAAACTATTCTTCGTGATCGTTATGAAGTAATTAAAGCCATTTTCAGTAAATTACAAATTGTTCTGGGGGTTTCAACATTAAGGGCCAGGGGCTGTTCATAAACTACGGAACGCCATCCATGAGGGAAAGGAAGGGTCTAGTCAGTCTAGTGTTTAGTTTGGGTCTCCATATCGGAAAATGTGCGTTCCAGGGAGGGATGGAAATTACAAGCATCACTTTCTTTTTCCTCTACGTATTTTATGAGCAGTCCCTTACCACCATTTACAAGTAAGAAAATGTTTTCATTTATTATGTATCTTTTAGATGATTGAAGACGTGAACACCGCCGTGTCCTGGATTTCCCAGGGGGAGTTCGCCCTCTACGAGAATATTCGTTTCTTGAAGTTTACCAGACTCACACGAAACCTCACCAAGCATGGCTCTCCAGCGATGAGGATCATGAAGCAGTGCATTGTCCCCGTCCATATTGGCATCGCGTATCAAAAGAATTCGCCGATTGTGCCCACCATAAACAGGTCTCAATTTGCCCCATCCTCTACGTTCTATTTCTACGATGGCTATGGATATGGCGATGACCTGACTCTACTATCTTTCTTCCTTTGACATGACTTTGAAGGCATATCAGAAGATTCCAGGAGTCGGGCCTAATCAAGCGTTGGTCGCAGCGCCTTATCACCAGGACCAAGCAGCATTATCAAAAGCTGGCAGAGGAGAATAACGAGGACTTCATGCATCACGGGAGCGCTGAAGAGGAGGACGATGACGAGGATGAGAATGACAGCGATAGTGAGTCTTCGAGTGGCTCCTCCAAAAATAAACAGAGGAAGCAGCGCGTTCTCAACATGAGGGATTTACAGGTGCATAATAAATGAGCTACAGTTTATATGTTGCTCATAAATCTTTTCTTTTCCATCCATTAGCATTAACCCATTTCGTATATAGTAATAGTAAATAAAAATCATTTTAGAGGACAATAATACTAGGAATCATGAGAACGAATGAATGAAATGGATTTAAAAGCCAAGCCACTTGCCGGATTTTGCTATGCTCACTCACACATTAAATTTTCCATCTCATTAAAACCAGATTTTGGAAAAGACAATGAAGCCAAGATCTGGTGTCTCGTGGCCACAATTAATAAAAGTGGAAGTACATCCTTAATTCTATTCTGAAATCCTGAAAACGGATGAAATATCATAGCTGGTTTGTCTGGAACAGCAATATAGCCATGGCCTTCAGGGAATTAGCATTTCTGGAAGATAAAATATGACAGGGTGTGGTATATAATATTTTTACGATCTGCATTTTGTAGAATCGAATTATGATTCTTTTTCCGTAGATATATAGGTGGCGTCTGTTTTTCTAGCAGCTGAAAGTTTCCTAAATACTTCATAGGTACTTAAATGAGGAACGTAGAAGTCGGAACAAGAACAAATCTATTTCTGCTGAGTTTCATTGATTTTGATTAATCTTTTTTCAAGTCGAAGCCCTTTTAACTTTTTTTCATAACTTCCTCTGTAACTTACTTAGCTGAAACAAAAGCAAAAACAAAAAAAAATATTTCTTCTTTATTGTGGAATGAATTTTTTCTTTGAAAACATGATTTATTTGAAAATTCAGTTCTCACAAAGTTCCTACAGCTGAATATTTTTTTCTTCCTCCTCCACAGGGATCAATTTACCTAATCTCCCTAGGTTTCTTTTTGTCAATCACCGCCTTCATCGTTGAGATTTTCGTGGCTCACTCTCGTAAAGCAGCAAAGAACGTGAACAAGGAGCTGAAGAAGATCAAAGATAAGGCGAAAGTCAAAGGGAAATCGATCCTGGACGTGGGTAACATGACCACTACCAACACCGAAACAGCCATAGCTACAGAAGATGAGGCTGGAGGGGGAAGGGAAAGCAGTGACGACAAAGGGAAATTTAATCCATACGACAAGAACCAGTTGCTCCAGAACATGATGATGGAATATGAGAGCCTCGTGCAGAGATGCGAAAAGCAGGAGCAGCAAAACCAGCGCAACAATACCAAGGAGAGTTGGAAAGACAAGTTCCGGAAATTTCCTTTCAAGAGGGAACATCACCCCGATAGTGTCACTCTCCGCACTGATGACAATCGAGAAGTTTTCTTTACCTACATGCACTAAAAATAAGTTCCCAGCTCGTAGTCGCTTATAAGAGAGTTTCTTCAAAGAAAAAAAACTTTTCAGAAAAAATAACCATTTTCTTATCAACTATGAAAATATCCATATCCACGGATGATAGAGATAGGGGCATTGTCATTGTCATCTTCAAAATTGCATTCACTCCTTCTTTCTACTTTGTTTTGAAAACAAATATTCCAATTCCAATGCGCTTGAAACTTTCACCAGGAAAAAAACTTTTTCCCTCAGTCTCAGCCTGAGAAACTTTCACTTTCCCTTAGTACATAATTCCAGATGAAGACGGTGTGTCAATAGTCAGTTGGAATGAAATGGAGGAGAAAGTTTTATTTGAAAAGCATTATTCCATTTTATTATCTAGCAAGCATAAATACTTATACATGCCATCCATATGACATGACATAATGAAGGTTTCTTAATTAAAAGGAAAACAATTCCCATCTCCATTCATTCCTCGTTACGATCAATCACATTCACCAAAATAAAAAATAAATTAGAAAATAGCACGAATATTTTGCTTGAATCACGATCACATAATAAAATGAGAATTTGTACGAAATTAGAAATACTCTTTATGAACAAAGTCATAATATATTACATATATATACATATATAATATATAGGTATGTCTGTATAATATAAGTAGCATTTTATGTAGTTGAACAAAGAAATGTATTTAACTTCATGTAACATATTATTAACTTCTTCATTTTAGGAGAAATAGAAATGAAGAGGAAACAAATAATACTTGCCCCGGTAATTAAAAAAATATGTATTACATATTATTAGCTTGAGACTTGAGACACTTGAAAATTGCAATAATATTGAGTACCAGAAGAAAGATACGAGGAGGCTGATGTTGGCTCCGCAGATCCAATAAATTATAGCATTTTTACTATCTACGATACAATCGAAGCACTGAACCAGGTGCAGCAGCAGGTAGCTTCTTTTAAGGAGGTACATTCACATCACATCTCAAACTTCTCTTAAGCATTTTTAACACGTTCTAGTTTTGCTTAGCTTTCTGCTTACTTCTTACTTAGTTAGCATTCTTTTAGAGAAATCGAAACAATTTTCCGAAGATTTTGTTTCTGTTTGCCTGAAATTTCATGACATGCTATAGCTATTTATTTAAATTACACGAGCGACTTTTTTAAATTGTACGTTTCGAAATATAGCCAAGTTGCGATCCAATTTTCAAGTTGTTGTGCATACTTTTATGTTTCACATGTAAAGCCAAGCTCAAAATTACGAGTTACGGCCCTTTTATGAGACAAGGGAGGGAATGATGGGTGAAAGTCCTCAGTTCTCATGGAATAGAAAAAAAAACTTTCCAATTTCAATTGAGACCAAATTTTACAAAATAACAACTGCCATACTCTAGCTGTCTACGTTCTGTTATTAAAGAATTAAATAAATTGTGTTGTGTGCTATAAAAACCCTGTAATCGGACTTTGCAACTTTTTGCTGCGTGGTGATTGATTGATAAATCCTGAGGCTTCATTAGAAATCGTTGAATCTATGAAATAATTTTTTTTAACTAAATTAACTATAAACGGCAAAGGAACTCTCTATAGAAAGCGTATAAAAGGGCATTTTCAGATTTTCTCCCCCTTTCTGCAACGTATTTTATGGACAGTCCCACAACTATAATTCAGATTTGGATTTTTTTTAGTTTCACTTCTCCCCGGAAACACGACGACTATCACCCATTCAAACTCCCTTCCTCCCCTAAGATCAAAGCATAAATGTTAAAATAATTCGGAAAACTGACAATATTTTGCATACTTACTCTATGCATAATGCTTTGTCCTAACGTCTAAACACTGGCGTTGCTCCAATTTCTGTTGCCGGTAAATTATCCTACCTAGGTACATATATTATTTGTATAGGTAGGTATCTAAAAACTAATCTCTGTATTTTTTCCCTATAAACTATTTCACTACCACACACGGTAACCTTTTTCTTCGTTCTTCTTCCTAAGTATAAACATCCAACAAAATAAAAACATCCAAATTATCTACATAAGTTAAAAAAATTAATTTTTACAAATTACAATGATTTCAACGAAACACTTGTTCAGTTTAAAAAATTCAGTCAAACAAATAAAACTAATTTGTAACTTACTCCTGTTAATCCTGTCAAGTAAAAAAATGTTTATTTGTGTGCTCTCTACATTGCACTGTATAATTTATGAGATGATGATGAAAACCAACACAAGCGGTGGAGAAAGAAAGAGGAGAAAGATGAAAATGTAATAAGAGATGGAATAAAAAAGAATATAATTCAACCTTCCAGTGATATGCCGTTGGATCCAACAGAATTGATCTTGTTGATATCAAACCCATTTTGCTGTTTCTCTTGCCATTGTTGAGTCGTAGGAGGGAGCATCTGCTGCTTAAGGACAACGATAGAACTAGGACTAGAGGGATCCCCTTGACTAGATTCCAAGGAATGACGCTGTTCTGCTTTTCCACGCAGCTGCTCATTTGAATTTCTAAGGAGAACATCATTTTCCCCGGGAATAACTTGCTCTTCTTCTTGCTCCTCCGAATTCTCGTCAGCTTCCACGCCATTCTCCTCTAAAATTAAAGCAGCCATATTCTTGCTCTTCTTCCGCTTCTTTCCAATAATGAAATGAGTTTCACTTTCGCTTTCTCCCTTGCCATCTTCGGACTCTTCTTCTTCCTCTTCCATCATGGACGATGACAGCGATGGCGATGCTTTCTCCTCCAAAAGTAAATGGTCTTTTGGAGAATACTCTTCAGGGATGCTCTCAGAGTCGCTGCCGCAATCGCATTGAGAATCAGTGATAGCTACCACGGCCACGGTGACATTCCTGCATAGTCCATCCTTTCCATCACTTCTCTCCTCCTCCTCCTCCTCCTCCTCCTCCTCCAAATTAATAACGACCTGAGTTGTAGTTGTAGCGGGGAGTACACATTCATCCGGCTTGGTTTTGTTTTCCTCAAACATTTCTTCCGGAATGGATGGGAGGGAATCCTGGCCAGATTTGTTGTCCCCTTCCTGAGCTGCCCCGATGGCCACTTGCATTGATGCCGTTGGGGGAGATGGTGAGGGTGATGGAGTGGGGGGAGATGCAAGTGTGAAATGATTCAGGTAGTTATTCCCATTACACTTGTTGTCCCGCTTCCGGTAATTATTACTATGTCCATTCAAGTTGTGCTGATTAAGATGGGAATTGTAATGCTGATGATTCACATATCTCGGGGAAGAGGAGCATCTCCCCACGCCGCCATTGTAGCTGGGACTGACTTGGAGTGGAATCTCGTAAAGCTGGTTTCCAGAACAGTCACTGGCTAAGGAGAGGCTCGTCAGTGATTTATCATTGCCTCCCGCGGAGCACAGAAACTTTCCCCGGGATGCTGGGGCTGCTGCGGTGAAAGTTGCCGGAGGGATCAGAGAATTGATGTTGTTCCTCATCGGCGGTGAGATCTGCAGGGAGTGGGACTCTTCTGGTCTGCCAATTTTACGGAATTTTATGGACACCCTCCCACCCGATCCCGCGTGGGGATTGGGAATCGTTGTGACGTGCCCGAGGGAAGGGATTGTCAAACTCCGACTTATTGGGTAGCCCAGTGGGAAGTCGTTGGCGGACTGGGCTGAGATCAGACCGCAGCATATTTTGCTCAGGAGGGAGAGGAGAGCGTTCTTCATCGCGAGACGGAACTCCTTCAGATGATATGCGTAGAGGAAGGGATTCAGTGCGGAGTTCGCGTGAGAGAGGATGATGGTGAAGTTGAGAACTTCGATTGGCACATGGACTGGGTAGAATGCCTGAGGAGCGGAAATTAGAAACAAACATACACACATTATTTAGCTATTGATGGAATGCATATTGCATTATTCCCTGACAAAATGCATGGCAAATCGTAAATAGGACCGTCTAAATTGAAAGAATTTTTTTTAAATGCCAGCAGCTTCAAAGAGCTAAATCAATCGAATATTGTTTTAATCGAATGCGTTGATCACGCACAAATTGCAAATTATAAGTTTCGTCCGGATGTTATCATTTAGACTTGGACGAACATTTAATTTTCGCAAACTTAATAAAATAAAATAGTGAAGTTAAAAGTAACACGATCCCAATAAATGGATCGCACTTCAACATCTCATTAATCATTCTATGTGGCATATGACTGATAGTGATAAAGGAAGGTAAAATATTCGCCAAAAAAATTAATTGTATTTTATTGACTAAACAAAAAAAACTGGAAGAGTTCCATACAAGCATACCTGGATACAATTAATCGTGTATAGGGGCATCCAGCACAGCATGAAGAAGAGGACAATAATGCCGAGCTTTTTGGCTGCCTTTGCTTCCCTCCTCTTTTCTGAGACCATCATTCGCAGCATTTGCGTCGCTGATCGATTTTCCATGCTCAGCGATCCCGTCCTCGATTGCTCAGAGAAGCGGCGGAGGGATTGCGGGGCGAACGTTCCTTTCTGGCGAATCTGTCCATGAAAATATTTACATGCACATCGATACATTATTATTTAATTTTCTTTTTTTTTAAGTGTTGCGATTACACAAGCCTTTTGTTCTCTCTTTTTCTAGGCATCATCATCACCTTAATTAAAACGACATGATAGATGTATCCAAATAGAATTATACCTAATAAATAGAATGAAAAAAAAATCATTAATTATAGTACATTACCACGAAGAAATTAGCCATATTATCATATACACCATGCAGCATAGTATTTATGTAGATATGTTCCATCATCATCACAATAATATCTTTTTTAACTGACAGGAAATTGGATAGGCGACAAGTGCTAAAGTGGGAAAACAAGCATATTGAGAGGAAGTTGCTAGTGAAAAGTTGATCATCTCATCTCCACTAAATACAATCGCGGAACAAAAGAGCGAAGCTCCCTCCCTCGGGCTCAAGGATTTTTTTTTTCAACCGAAAGAAAAGATGAGCTGCTGCTGCTGATGCTGAATAGATAGACACGTGTACATATCTATGGCTTTTAATATCCGCTCTGCAGAAGGAAATATTCTCTCATTTTGCTTATCTCTGACATTTTCATTCTCCAACTTTACCCGAGGAGAGAGAACTGGAATATTCGATAAGATGTGATTATGATATGATTATGGTAATGAATGATAACGAGATACCATTATTTTCCCGTGGTAATTACAAACTACGATAACTAAAGTAGTATTGCAAATTATTATGAAGACTAAGACTATATTACACGCTTTACGCAAATTGTACTCACGAGATGAACATGAGAACTACATAATAAGTAAGTATTTTATTTACTTCCTGAGTGAATTCGATTCCAACTCCGACTCTGGAATTTGAAGCGAGTGGTTTGGTTCTTATCTCCAGGGACAGGGTATCATCATAAATTTTCACAAATGAGATGCAAAGGGAGTTTCGGATTCCAAGACTTAAGGCCAAACATAATAAATATTAATACCTCGAGTTAAGTAGAGATGACGATTTTAAGGCGGAAAAACACACCAAGCCAAGCCAGCAACCTTCCAAGACGAAGAAGAGTCCATTGATCCACTCTTCACTTCGCTTTGTTTTTTATTTAGTTGCCATTTTGCCAGGATTACGATTACAGGAAATGTTCCCGGTATGAAATTTTGGAGTGACATCATGGCGTATTGAATTACGTTTAAATGTCCCCATATCTTGTAATTTGTACGGCGTTTGTATATTAACTAAAGTGAATATTATGTACAATTAGTGCAGTCTCAAACAAAGGTTTTAATTAGAAATATGAGAGAATGTTCTGTTCAGAAGTATGCAATCTGAGGAGAGTGTGGAATGAAAACAAAGAAGTTTTAATTTACCTATAACTATTTATATTGGATTTCTCAAGCCAGTGACGACACAAAAAGGGAAATAAATACTTATGAAAAACAGCTTTTAAAATATGCCTTTGTTTACTGTTTACCGTATCTGGCTAGATTTGGTCAAAGGTCAAGTCGGGAGTACAATAAATTTTGATTTGTGGTAGTCTTCTTGGTCTTGGACCATGTCCTCCAGCGTGTCGGGCTGAGTTTTAATTTAATGATAATGATTTCTTCTTGTAATTCTTTACCTTTCACAAAGTTTAAGAAAATGAGAAAGGTAACGCACATAATTTCTATTCACATTCCATCAATTAGCCACCCGAAAAGATTTTACTCGGAAAAAAAATCTACCCGAAACCGGAAAATACTCATTGTCAAAAAAATCGGTTAAAAAATAAAATGAGAAAATTTTTTTTAAAAATGTGTCTACATGAGATTTTATTTAGAAATATTTGGCTAATTTATTGTTAATTTAAATTAAAAATTCGCATAAAATTAAAGCATTCTAAAAATATATGAAAAACATTCG
>JAHZNI010003225.1:0-11568 GCA_027744415.1 Seira ritae | reverse complement strand
CCTGTGGAGAGGGCATGAAAAAAAATTGGAGAAAAAAAAAAAAGGATAAGAACAAGGAAAAAAAAATAGTGATCTTAACAAGTAGCTTTGCTACTTAATAATCTATGTAACTCGTTTCAAGAGCATTTTATCTTGAAGTTATTATGTCACGCTTTGATATCGCATCACATCACATGATGACAGCAAATAACATATACCTATTTCACAGTTTACAGCAAACATCACCTTCGTCCAATTTCCTGCTTGACTTGACATTACGAGATTGTTATGCATTTATTAGCTTGTGCCGGGCGTACCTATCCCGGCGCCTGCACAAACTGGTTAAATCTGTTTCAAAAACTCGGCACGGTGACAGCAACTACTTCATCGCTGCATTTTCACTGATTTAAAGGAGCACAAACCTTTCACCAAATTAAATATATTAACCTATGCATTCAATATAGAACACAGTCATTTCCCTAATTATTATGTTTTACTTGTACTAATGCCATTCATTCCAAATGCGTATCATGCCAGGCAGGCTCAGGAATCAGCAGCGCGATCTTGTTTGCTGATGCATTCTATGCTGATACTGCTGCTGGGCAACAGGAAATGTGCCAATAATTCTGCGAAAAAAACGAACGTAGTATGTATGATATGATGATGCGATGATCATTCACTCAAATTTTCTCATTCATAAAACTTGTTGTGGCTTATAATCTATGCATTGTGTTTACTACACTCATCAATGTGCATTTTTTTCATGCATAAAAAAGTCGAGCTTAGTTATGCAAGTTAGACCAGGTTTTTAAATTGTGATAATGAGATGAAATCCAAGACAGAAGAAGATGCAGTCCACGCCAGCCACAGTCCACGATTCACAAAAGTCCTTTTGAGTCTTTCTGAGCCGAGAGCATATTTTCAAATATGGTTAAAAATATGTCGTTGTTTGCGTTCTCGATTTTCCTTGTGTGTGGGTAGAAGGTGTGTTAATGTACTTTTGTGTTTTGTGTGTGCACACCATCATCGTCATCATTATCATTTTTTATATCAACATCATCATCATCCATTTCAGGTAAGTTTATTATGTGATGTGAGTATGCATGTACCTGACCGAACTCGAACTCCTTATAATTGCAATACCTAATATTATTATGCATGTATTCATTCTATTCTATTCTAGCAGTGGTCCATCGGAATCTGAGAATCGCAGCACATGTTTTTTCTTCATTCTCTTCCCATCTCCTGAAATGAAATACCACGCCACGCCACAGGAGGATATGACTTGGCAAAGTCAACAAACCGAAACCAACAAAAACAAGCGAGGCAAGCGCGAGATGAGCAAAAAAACGCTGGCAGCGTCAACTTCAACAAGAAAAGAGATGCCGGTATAAAATGAGATATTGCATAGGTATATTATGTAGTTAGGGCTTATGGCTATAGGTATGTTTTTTTACTACTTACTACGCATGGAATTTCTTTACGACGTAATTATATATTTCGCCTAAAGGAACACACGGGAAAAAAGAGAAATGAATTGTGAAATCATTAAAAAAATGTCCGGCAAAAAGTCGTGAAAATATTTTCTATAGCCAACAAGAAGAAGGAATTGCCAAAGGCGGCATTCGAATTTCGACTCGAAAAAATACGGAAAAGAAATGAAGAAGAATACCTGCAGCTAATAGATGATAGTTTTCATTTTCATTTCAGTTTAATTATTACTGCAAAAAAAAGTTTGGTAACGATATACGTAAGCCAAGTCCAGTCCAACCAGTGACAATTGCACAAGAGCTTGTCACAATTTGCAAGCTGTCATTTTGCGTGTAGAAGACTAGAAGATTATGTAATTTGTAGGTTCCACCCTGGTCCAGGTATTTATAGCTTTCTGGTAAAATATACTGCTCTGCTTTTAAAATTCGTAAAACCGATTGTGATCCTCCTTTTCCATTCCAGGAAAAGGGAGGCCGGCAGGAAACAGGTAGTCCATGTGTTTACTATCGGCTAAAACTTTTGCTTACACTGCCCCCGCTATGATATGATGTTTTGCAGTAAACCTCAACTGATTTTAAAACCCAGGGAGGAAATAGGAAGGGAAGGGACGATATTTATGTATGTACTCAATGTGCAAACAAAACGGAATCTCCTTGATGTTCCTCTTTTGATAAGAAAACTTTTTTATGGGAACGTAGATAGATATATACACGTTATCAAATTGAGACTTGGAGTGGTTTTCCTTTTATAAAGTTTTGCAAAAAAAAGTACGCATCCGCTTTCATCCGTTCTATGTAACAATGCAAAATATAAAAAAGGTAAGTGAAAACCTTCACCTCTGCCTCTGTTTGTGAAGTAGATACTTTTGTACGCAAGGTGCTGGTATGGATGAATCATACTGATATGGGTTTTTGACTGAAACAGGCAAACGATGCTGGTTTTTTAACTACCTGTATAAAACCCAGGTGCATCGAAAGGAATCAGAGGTAAACGAATAAGTCACCTCATGGCAATTAATTAAACATTGAATCTTGTTTATATTGAATTTGCCTCGTAGCATTTTGTCAACGCAGGCAGTTTCCAGAGCCAGTTTCCAGTTTGTTAGGCAGTGTTCCTTTTTACCCCCAGAAAAATCCAGTATAATTCCTCCTGCTCAAGGAATGATTAGAAGATCCAGGCCATCTTATCTACCTAAGACATTTTCATCATACGATTTTAGTGTCACAATGCCCCTGCCCAACCAAAATGTCTAGTCTAGTGAAAGTAATAAGGTAGGTAAGTCATGTCATGTCATAATGAATTTCCCGAATCCACAAAATCGCATCATTCACAAATTAGGTATGCATAAAAAAGTCAAGACGATGACATTGTTGCTTCTCACTCTTTTCATAAGACAATCCAACCGAAATGGAAGAAACGACTATACTAAAGTGATGAGATAATCAAGTTCTGCTTTCTTTTTTAAAATAAGATACTCCAGACCAGACTCCACGCCTCGGAAAAGAGCACCGTTCGCGTTTCAAACATTCAAATCCATTTACTTTTTTTTAAAACACTAAAAGCGAAGTACTATAAGCAATGGAACCTAAAAAAAACCCGATGGAAAGAAAGAAGCATAGCATTACCCAACTACATATTATGTGCAATGGAAAGAAAAAGCCAAAAGGTTGTCGATTGTCGAGAGTTCCTGAGATTCTAGTGATGAGGAGGATGGATGATGGCAACTGAACTTTGACGAAGAGAAAAATGCGAGGGAACGAATTGTGAATCAACGTGTTTTTCATTCACGATCAGACCAGGCCCAGAAGAGTATACAAAACACCAGCCTGTCAAGAGTTTACACAACTTGTTCATATGGTGTGGTAGTAAAAAATATATATAAGCGTAGTAAAGTAGTAAAATGGCATAATATGATATTTTTTCACCATCACATCACTGTGCAAAAAAAAGTTGACTAGTACATATTTCTCTGCCAAACAATATTATGCATTTTAGGTACATACGTAAGTAAGCGTGTAACGAACCAGCGTCAGGTCAGTCACTGCATGTTTTTCTTTTGTCCTCTTGTTCTCCTTCAACTGCCTTTCATCCTCTAGCTAGTTTCTAGCTCTTTTATCATTATGATGATCATCATCATCATCCTCGCGTTTTGGTGCTGGTGGTGAACGAACAGAAAACAATGGAGAAAAAACACGAAAACTAGCTAAGCAAAGGAAACAATATACATACCTATATAACAAACAGCAACAAAAAAGTGAATGTATCGAGATTTTCTTGACAGGATCACGCTCAAGAAAGTTATTTAATTCCATGTACATATGTACATGTTTATTTTCTTCTTGATATATACACGCTCGCCTTTACATCATTTCCAGAGACCAGACCAAAGGCGCTTTTGCTTTGTCTTTTTTTGTACTTACAATACTAGGGATAGCAAAACAGTTTCAGTTTCATTACATCACCCTATCCCTTTCCGGAACTCGGTTTGAGTTTCGAGATCGGGAAGCTCACGACTAACTTGATATCATGTTGACTGCATCTACCATAGTGACTTGACGTTTCGCTGACGTTTGATAAGAATGCGCGCGAGATTCAATTTTTGAATTCAGACTTTCGAATGTAAACTTACCCGAGTACTCACGGACGGCTCGGGCAACCGAGCAAGCTTGCTAAAATAAGCTGTGCTCATACTCATCAAATAAGCTGATTCATGAAGCTTCATTTTGCGAACCCTACTTGATAATACTTTTAGCTGAATTACTACCATTTCAAATAAATTAAAAGTTTTTAGGAAATTGAGCTCTTTTCAAAGCGTGCTTGTTTTTATGGTCAAATACTCGTTCGTACCTAAGGAAAACCGCAAACTGCCAGATCCAAATACATAAAGTGCAAGGAAGATAATTTGCAGTTTTAGTGGGTCTGGGTGACATGTTTTCCCTCTGCACACCCTCTTGACAAATCGCATTGGAGAGTCCAATAATAAATTTTTTTTATTACAGTCATGCTACTCTCCTTGTTAAATTTATTAGTTTGGTTTTGCTTCGTCCACCATTTATTTATGTTGAAGCATAAATAAATGAGGAGAGAATGAATGACAGGAGGAAAGAAAAGTTTCGTCATTTTGGATGGTCACCAGCTGGTGCTCATCTGCTTGGAAAGTTGTAAGTTGTACGCATTAAAAAAGTAATGAGCGCAGCAGCAGCGTGCGGATTGTCGATGTGTGAAGTGATGTGACATGCAAAAGACTGGACAAAAAAATTGGAGGGTTGCTGGCTGCTACCAAATTGTAGCTAATGATGGTGATGATGACAATGACTATTAGAAAAAAAAGTAAGTAGAAATAAATAACGTCTGACGTGATTATACATACGATATGGACGATATGAGGCTTTCTCACTTTCCCCACTTTATTTATGTATTCCTCCTGATGATTTAATGACAATGGAAATACATACATATATTTTTTATTGCCAGAGTACTACTTAGCAAGTCAGTAACCGAAGAAGACAGACAGCATCTATTTATCCTGTTAAAGTTAAGTTATGCGTCTCTGTTGATGGCGAGTGAAGTGGGGGAAAATTACATGAAAATTACTACACGGCTTCCCTTTGTGCCACTCATTCATTCCAATTGCTCTAGACTTCGAGACTGAACACTCATCATCATCTCCTCGTCATCATCACATTCATATTTGCTATGGCTATTTTCAATATGGATCTTTTTAGAGGAGGAAAAATATGAGCGGAGTGGCGAGGAATAAGAATAACGATCATTAGCAATGCCAGGAGGGCCTCCACACACAAAACAAAATTAAAGCATTGCTGATGATGATGTTGATAATATGATTGTGCTAATGATAATGATGATGATGAGCAAGCAATGCATAATGCATTGCATTCATTGCACACAGATATCACATCACATCACATCAACATCACCCACCCTCCAGGAAAAAAGTTCATTCATTTCCTATCTTGATACTGGCACTATGTACTACTACTCCTACTCCATATGATTTTACGAATTATACGCGATACGAGGGGAAATGTGAGTCAATGAAACTTTTACGTCGAGTCAGGCGAGAGGTCCAGCATAGCAGACGGTTTTTTACTCCACTCCACAAGCTGGATACAGAATGAAGAAGCATCATATCATCATTATCATTATCACCAAGAACGTGAAATCCTTCAAATAATTTTTGTAATAATTAAATTTCGATTCAAAAGATTTTTAAAAAAAATTAAGTATACTTGGATAAGCGATTCTTTTTAGCGTAAAAGTCTACACGGTTTACGGGGTAAAATTCTGTATTGAAAAAATTTATTTAGCTAAATTAAATTACTATTCCTTCTTCCGCTCAATTCGCTTGTGAAGCATTGAAGCTATTACAAACTAAGTAAGTTAAGTTGTGATTGCATTCGTCGGCACATTTAGCAGTACGCGCTTTGTGTTTCAGAACTCATCATAAAGTTGTCAATATTATCATCAGTGAAAAGGATATTCCTTTCCCCGTTTTCTCCAGCCAGAGAAAGCGGTGCGACGGACCGAGCAAGAACAGCGATAGATAATTTCTTACTTTGCCTTTTTGATACTCCCTTTCCCCAATATATTGCTTTCACTCTATTTCTGCTGATGCATGCATTCTTTCTCCCGCAATAGTGAGTGAGTAAGTAATTTTCATGAAAGAATTTCCCTCCCAATCATAAAACGTACCCAGTCACCCAACAACTTTTTGCTTAGAGCAAAATTGCTTTACTTCAGTTCAGATCCAGCCATACTTCATTCAATTTGCTTTGCTTCGGAGTTCAGAGAATCAGAGGAATGCATGAAAATTACACCAATCGTCCTTTTAACCAGTTGAACTGGTATTGGTAGACATAAATTATAAATAGCAAAACAATATAATATTATGTAGGCGCTGCTGCTGGAGTACTAGTTAATTTGAGAGCAAGTGCCTCCGCACCTCCGCAGCAGAACCTAGACCATCATATTATTTTCATCATGCCGCAAAAGAGCTTCAGCATTAGACTTAGTGGAAGTGGAGGCACACGATATCAATCCCAATCCAACACCAACAACAGCAGTTGTAGCATTTAGTGTAAAAAAAATCGATATTCCAGGATGGCCTTGCAAGTGGCAATAAAAAAGAGAAGCCAACAACCGACCGTCCTCCGAGAACGTCCTAAAGCATTGGTACATACTACATACATACATACACATCATGATTTACATCATTTTACATACATTTATTTTGCTGTATAAAACTTTATGTTGCCTACGTATGAAAAAAGCCAAAGCCAAGCTAGAAAGCCAGATGGAATGATTACTATACCTATGTATAGCGATATACTTTATATGACATGACATGACAATGGAATATGCATAGGTATATCAAAACGGCGAAATGCATCGCACTCGACTCCAGCTATAGCTCCAGTTCATCAGAAAAAGGACTGGATTCCCGACTGCTGCTGTAGTAATACTATAAAAACTTTACCCTTTTTACCTGATGACGATGATAGTAGTTGTAGTATGTAGTAGTGGTTTTTTTCTTATTCTCCAGAACCGTGCATACCAACATAACAACCTCGAGAGCTAGAGGGCTAGAGCAACCGCGCTCCTCGCTCCTAAAAGGTTTTTTTAGGATGGCGGGAACTAGCTCCAGCTCCAGCCAGAGCTAGAAGCTCCAGAAGAGAACAAAATGCATTATCATAGTCATAGTGAAACAAGAGAGAAAATCCTCTAAAATATATGAGGAAGAACGTGAGAGTATGCTTTAGTTCCCCACCCGCTTCCCACCCATCCCCTCTTCTGGAAGGAAGAAGGGAAAAGGTATTTTCTCAATAAAATGTGGTTTCCCTCTTGCCCTTTTACAAATTCCCATTTGCCTCCACTATACCTCCACTCCACTCCACTACTCCTTTCGCAGTCAGTTGTTCGTAGTAGAAAAAAATCCTTTACTCTCTGCTCCTGGTCTCTAGTCTAGACAGCAGCAGTAAGTTTTTTTTCATAGGGACGCTATCATCATCGTCATCATCATCATCATCAGTTTGTGTATACAGGCTCTTGGCTCTTCGGTTTTCCAGCAGCAGCAGCTCAACAGCAGTGAGACGAGTCACTCAAAAGAGCTGAAGCCAAGCCAATGCAATGCAATGAAATGAGCCAACAACAAGCAATTTTTTCCACTGTATTTTTGGACCTCTGCCAACAACCCAAACTAAACTGCTCACGGGTTCTCTCAGACATCATACATACCAGAACCAGAGAGGAAAGAATGGAATGCATATTATTGCATCATTTTTTTCCTTCATATTTTTTTCCTAGAGGAGATTCCAAAAGAAAAAAAAAATTTTTGAGCAAAGTATATAATAATGACAATGAGTATGATGATCTTGCTTTGCATTTGCATGTACCTATATTTGTACCTAGGTATGTACGCTCCTATTCTTTTTTCCACTTCCATTTTACATTTACCATTCTCTGGATAAACTTTTTTGAGTGAAGTGAGAAACATGAAACTTGATACAAGAAAATATAATGGTATGTACTGGAGAAGTTGGGAGAAGTTCACGTTTTTACGTAAAAAAAGACTTTATATGTATTTCTCTACAGCTGCGACTGCAGCTGCTTTTATTCATTCCTCTCCTTTTTTGTTCCTTCTCCTCCTCCGCCTCTCTCATGTGGATATGGATGATGATATGACTTCGGAGATGCTGGAAGAACAAGTATGGTATGGCATGGCATTTTCTCTCATCATCATTACTTCCCATTAATTTATATCCCTCTTTGGACCAGGCCAGGATCATATGCCAAAAAATGAGAAAATATGATTTTTTTACCGTCTACGGAGGAGGCCATCCAATCATAAACTTTCATTTTCATCTGTCGGATCCAGACATGTACTCATACACATATTCATGGAGAGAGCATGAAAATAGAAATATTTTTTTAAAAGATGTGCAAGCGGAGTGAACCCAGCGCATTGTACCAACTTCCTTGTCATTTCATTTCCTTTTTTTCGTGTACAACACGTTCATTTCATACATAGGTTTTGTTATTGCTCTTCATTTCATTGTTGTCATTTTTGAAAATCCATTTACCTATGTATGTACGTGCTGAAAAAAAGAGGTTGGAAGGAATTGTTTTTTTTTCAGATGACGTTCGGATTAATTGCGTAAGAGTGAGTTTAGTTGGGAAAAGGCAACGACCTCTGCAAAGTCTTGTGGATTGTGTAGGTCGAAAAAGGATGAAGGTCCAGGTCCAGGTCCAGAGAGCGTGATCCGATCCAATCCCCCGGAAGAGAAGGCAAGCTAGATATAAGCTACATAGCTCTCCCGCCTCCGCTGCTGTTCGTGGAACAAGAACAAATTAATATCTAATGCTTGGAAATGTGAAGTGGAAGGGGGATAATAATTGATGCTGATGCTACATAATAAAATGCTGAAGGCCTTCCTGTGAAATGTTCTAGATGACAAATAAGCTAAGGGCCAAGGGAGGAAGATGATGAGCAGAGGAGTCAAAATGACGTAGAATGACGATCTTCTAGACGACGATGTTAAATAATTCAAGAATTTCGCATATATATTCTACCCTAACATAATGCAACAATGACAAATACGACAATGAATTTTTAATGAGCCTCTCTGTTTTCTTCCCATTAAAAATGATAATTCCTCATAATATTATGATAGGTAGATAGATATTTAACATCTTGTATGTCCGGAGTCCGGGCCAGGATTCACATGGTTTTTGAATGACCTGGCGTCATGAATATTTCTACTTAGGCAATCCATCCTATTAAATGAACATGTGCCTAAAAAGGTAATTCAGAATTCTTTTATTTCCGTTCTACACATTAAATATTAATGTAAAGCAAACACTCATCTTTATCTCTACAAAATAGTGCCTAACCTCTGCCATTTACTCTTCTCTTCCACCTAATTTTCCACTTGTTTATGATTATCTCTTTCTTATGTAACTTAAAAAATGACAACGACCGATGTAATTATCACGATGCCCCAAAGGAGAAACGTGATAAATAACATGTCACAGATTATCTAGGCCGAGTCAAAGGTTTATTCCATGGACAACTCACAGCTCTGCCTGGACATTCATTTTTTTCAATTCTGTCGCTCAATGAATATACGCTTATCTAAATTTATCTGCCGAATGAAGTAAAATTCCAACTTGGAAGTAAAATACTTGTTAGTGCAGCTTGAATGAATAATATGAAGCCATATTTTATCATTCCATGTTCCACCGCATAAACTCATACACCATCACCATTGTAATACATACAATACATTACGTATTACTTTTTTTTTTAAATTTTGTTATATCATAACATCTCGAACGTATAATGTTATGATTCCAGTTCCAGGCCCAATCCAATGTTACCTTGTTTTAGTTTAGATAATGTGCCATATTTCAAGCCAACGTCCGATAATGAAAAAAAACATGATGTGGAGTGCAAAAAGTACAAATGATTTTTGACCAAGAAATAAGTACATACAATTGCAAGCATAATGTTTGGTTGTACTTTTCATAATCTACTACTACTGATGCTTTATACATAAATTAAGGTCAGCGTAATCCTTGATCCTTGGTATTAAATTTTTTTGAATTTATTGAAAGGACATGTATTTATGTTATTCTTTCACTTTCTCTTGGAACAGTTATCTCTTTATGGATGCTAATTGCTATTTAATGCTAAACTTCAAATAAATGTAAACGGTAACGGGTAAATGCATAATTTTAAATGAACCTACAAGATAGATAACTGGTGCAGCCTTTCACATGTTTCACATGTCAGCTTATAGCATTTTGATGCAATTCGTCCTATATTTTTATGCTTTACTGACTTTACGTATGTCCAAGAATACTGAATTTCCATAAAAACCCACGCACAATTCACATATCATGAATCATGAAGTGACAATTTTGTTCTAGGAAATCGGTGGTCAGTCATAATGGCACAACAATGCATTGTGCAGGTAGCAGGTAGGCAATGCAATGCAACTATGTTTCATTTCTTCATGCATGGGCATGGATGGGTGATTTCGTCTGACTAAATTGTAGATAAACAATAACAAGTGCACGGTGCAACTTGCACCGAAACCAACTACCTGAGCCTGAGCTGCATACGTAATCAAGCGTGAATTACAGAGTCGGTAAAAATGTTCTTTGGTGCATTTCAGGTGACCACATTTCAGGGAATAAGTAGACAGCAGGAGGGAGGAGAGGATAGAATGCATTCTTCCGCTTTTTTCCCAATCCGTAAAATTTACGAGTTTCTTCAATTTCGCAAAATATGGAATACGGGCCTGACAATTAAAAAATTGCTCTCAGAAAAAGGAATTTTAAAGTCAGCTATTCTTTTCATAGCATCTTTCGCATCGCTCATGCAAGTGAAATCGTTAGAAATGTTAAATTGTTAAACCAGATGCTCTTGAAAATAATCATCGTCCTCGCCTGCCTGTTGCACTGTGAATAAAAAAGCGAGGAGGAGACGTGAGATAACTGCATTCTTTTCCCTTCGTTGCCTCCATCTCCTCACTCCATTCGACAAACATGCATCGTATTTTGTAAGTACATATTGTGGTGGATGCAATGCAACTTCGAAGTTTAATTTTGAAACATGAAAAAAGTACACAACAACAGACAGCAGACTGACTGAGACATCGTCTGCGTTCTCCTTGTCTGGTTGTTGTCTCAAAATCAGTCTCGAGGCGAAATGAGTAAGAAAAAAAATGAAAGAATGCGTAGATTTTTGAAACATTGTAGTTTGTAGTGCGGTTGCATGATTATGCGTTAAAGAGAGACTAGGAGAACGGGGAAGATTGAGGCGGGAAGCGTCTATGAATAAGTTAAATCTTGTCGATTGACGAGAAACTCTTGAATCTTAACGCTCGTCATCATCATCATTTCTATATTACGTTGTTGGTTGTTGTGCGCCTCCTCTTTTTTTCTGAGGATTTTTCTTGTCTGTTTGTTATCCTTGCGCTGCTCAGCTTTTTAAAGCTACAGTCAACTCTCTCTAAGACGAACATGCTGGGGCGGCGTGTATTTGTTCGCACTAAAATTTGTACGCATTAGCTA
>JAHZNI010003224.1:0-10153 GCA_027744415.1 Seira ritae | reverse complement strand
TAATCCGGCCTTGATGATGGTCGCTAGGTTATATTTTAGATTAATTTCTGATAAATCTTAATGAAATGCAATAATAATTGTTTTTTCTGAGTCTCCAAAGACTTTTCCCGCCATGATAATGACGTAGCATTAAATGGGAAAATAACAAAATAAGTTTAATGTGTACGTAGCATTTAACTAGTATCATTACAACTGCAACAAATTGTTACAACTGTGTGTAGGCTGTTATGTATTTTGTATTTAATGAGTGTGAACTCTTAAAGAAATATCGTTCATTTACTTACTTTGAGCCAGAAACCGACCCTTCACCTAAGTGTTTTGTGCATAGTGTTTTTTTTCTTGTATAATTTTCATGCGTTTTTTGTGCTATGTACGATGATTTACCATTTACTGGACATATTGGGAAACAAATCTTTTTAGAAGCAATTGAGTTTGACGAAAAAAATTAAGTGTCTTATTAAAAAAATAGATTGTATTTCTGTAACACGTGTCCAGACCAGTCGAAATAAATTTGAACCTGAAGCCTGAAGACCTCCGAGGATGTCAAGAATATTTAGCTTGTGATGATTACTCCAGTATAGCTTATTTCTCATTAAAATTTCATGTTTCAAAGTGAAGTGGTGCTCATCCATACTGCCTAATTATTTATTCAAAATTTTTAAAGGATTTTAATGTTCAAAGTATCTCGTGTATTCACTTCAAATTACTACGGTCCATGACATTGCCGTATTCGAAACCTTAATTATGAGTTTGGTGTTACGCGTTGGTGGAATCTAATGCTTTTCACGACGACCACGGTGCGGTGTACTAAGTTTAGGCACACGGCTGACTTTATGTGGTCGTGATAAAAAAAATACGCATGCCTACATACGCAGTTCTATGCCAAGATTTTTTCCAAGGGCGTGGTTCATTTAATTGAGAGGGGCAGTGTCGGTTACATCATAATAACAACGTTCTACCCTGTCTTTTCACAATGCCCTGGAAGGATACTGCCCTTTTACACGTAACCTTTGCTTCGATTCTTGAAGAATTGAAAATCTGTGTTATGCTTGTATTTATCACTAGAAAACTGTTGATCTTCATCTTCATCCCAAGTTTCTTACTGATTAAGTTTGTGGCTGTCGCGAGGATTTAGCTTCATGTGAACTTGGAGAGTTAGATTAGTTACCGAGGAATGTATGTACAAGGCGTCGACATGAATGAGCCACGAGAAGTATTTCGTCAAACTTAAGCTAGTAAGAGTAAGACAGAAGTGAAGCCTGTCAAAAAACGCATGAAATCTCACAATGCCCCATACCCATGTTAAGAGAAATGCAATTTCGGGACGTCATTCCACGTTCGTGGAATCAAAGCAAGTCATGATGTCAAGTTTTCGTAAATAACCTGAAAATACGCATTCCTGGCCATTTGTAAGCTTGTACTTGTAATTAGTAGACATGATTTGATTATCAAGATATATTATTCATGTTAGAAATAGTGAGACCGCTCGCTGACGCATCGAGTATTTTAATTCTCGCTTCAATTCGCCATTTCGTTGAAATCATGCGGAACTAATATGTATGGTACTTCTATTGCCATTACACAGCATTTCCTCTTCAACTGAAAACGACAAGTTTCCAAGGAAGATGAAAGTATTCCTTGTTTTTGTCACTCCAGAAGAAACTGCGCGCACTTCATATCAGATACGATGTAACATGTAAGGTACCTTAATATCGTCATGTACATACACATGCTCAAATACTTTTTAAGCAATATGAAAACTTACTTTTTAGCAAGACACGGAAATTCTTGACAGATGAGATTTCCCATAAATATAAAGTTTTGTGCTTTGAACGAACTACTCACTCCGACCCGACGAAAGTTATTTTTTTATTTGAACGCATCCGGATTTTTATGTCGCATTTACCGAAAGACAGCATGATCCAAGTGATTAAGTTATTAACAGCGTATGCATATATGTATCTCTGCGATTCCAATGCAAAATTTTGCGATGGAAGAACAAGAACATAATACTAAATTCATTCGGAGGAGCTTTACGGATGAAAATGTTTGATTCTCCGAGTTTCACTTTGAATTCTGTGACGAACTCTCGAATAGAAGAAGAAGTGAGAGTAGAGTAGCAACCGGTTTATGAGTTTCTTCCTTCTCATTTTCATCCTCATGGTTTTTGGGGATTTACCTGAAAGCTAGAAGGACTCCCGAAAACGTTATGCTATGTTATGTTGTTATGAGTTTAATAGATGCACAAAAATACTCTCACTCTGGATGATCAACTTGTTTTTTATTGTGAACTCAGTCTTCCATTCTTCTTCCGAGATACGTAATGAATGTGATCCAAACGAAAGCTGAACATTTCCCTTTCTGCTGTTCTCAGGTGAACTTGTTCCGTTCCGGGATTATCAAAGCAATAAGCAAGGCATAACCTAAGCAAAGCATACCTACAACCACATCTATTGTCTGGGGGCAAAGTGAGACGTTCAATTTTAGTGATTGCATTACTTCTATTTGTGTCATATGCGTGGATTCAAAGCCAGTGAAAGTTATCAATATTGATTAGTTGCCAGGGAATTAGCCATACATGTTCATTAAAAGTTAACACCAAGTCATATTTATTTTTAAAAAAATGAATCCGAAAGCACTCGCAATCGCAACTGGACTCTTCCTCTTATTATTTGCCTTTCTTAAACCTGTGAATGGTCAAGTGGAGGAGGAAGAAGAAGAAGATCTGGAAAACGAGATTCCAAGGTTGGTTCCTGGAAGCTGTAAAAAGAGTGGATTGTGTTGCCCCGGTCGAGATAGCTCATGTGTCGTTCAGAAGGCTCTTCCAAATGCCATCATCGAAGATCTGGATGACATTCCGTGCTATTGTGACCACGCATGTTTAAATATTGGAGACTGTTGTCCAGACTTCAAGTCTGCTTGTGGAGGTAATCATTTAATTTCAATTCCTTTTTACTTGCTTTTCGTCTCTATCCAAAAAATAAGCTCACTCAAAAACAATTCCTTAAAGAAAAGAATTTCATCGAAACCATGATGTCATCGGTAATGATGCGGTGAAATGTCACATAAAGTATGTCAAATACCGTAATTTGAAGTCAAATTCTCGTGGTGATGACATTTTGTTTCCTTTTCAAATCACGCATAATATGTATGTATCCATCTCGTTGACTTTATTTAGCACAGCTTATTATATACCGCGTAGAGAGGAAATGCGTATAAAAACTCATTTCACGCTGAGAGCTTTTCCTGTTTGAGGCCATGAAAGTATTTCTGGTAAATACATGTCGTGTGTAAACGCATAGCAAGATTTTTCTTGAAGAAAGGTTCGGTCATGATCATGTTCTGGAGAAAAGAAAACGTTCAAAATGCAATATTGACAATTAAGCCCAGACTCAAGCTATATAGATCGCGGTTCACAAATCACATCAGTTCTGGCTTTCATTTCATTCAGCTGAACTGAAGACGTGGCATTGTCAATGAATAATGATCTCCTCTTCATTAAAAGACGATGTCAGTTACAATAGTTTAGGGTTTCTTTTCTCGTACCATGCGTAAAAGTTGAGGCTATACACCAAAAGTTAGCTCATTCATTTTGCATTCAACGTGGAAGTAAAAAAGCGCAAGATGATGCGATGCAAGGAAATAAAAAAAGTAAATTATGTAGTGATGCTTAAATTGTGCGTTGCCAGCTTGACATTTACATGGGTAAACCTATACGAAATAAGGCTACACACACGCTCTATTTTTGGAGAAACAAAAGCACTGAATAGAGCACAAACTTACCTAAAAATTACCCTCAAGAACCATTACCTTTTTAGTGACATTGGAGATATAAATACATCCCCAAAAGCCATACTTTAGCCATTGTACTATACAGTATAGCCAAACACAAAAAGTGTCCCTCCAACTGTCATTACGACAAAAAAATCAAAAATGACATTTACGGGAGAAAGTCGAGCAAAACTGGAATGTAAAACACGTGCTGAAACGTGAAAGGTGAAAAAAAGTCATCAGAATTTTTGGATACAAAAGCAAGGTACATGCATACATGTAAAAGTAAAAGTTGCGTTTCCCTTTCATTAGGAAGTTCATTTTCGGGGCGAAGTGGACCTACTTAAATTGCAAATTTTAAAAAGTACTTAAGATGTTTAAGATCATCAATCTGTCACTTTAAATTTCTTCCAGTTTTTGACTGTCAAGTGTCCAACTGGGGTCCGTGGTCCGATTGTGATGTAATCTGCGGTAGCGGCGTAATGACCAGAACCCGCAAGATAATCCAAGAGCCCAGGAACGGAGGAAAGTCATGCCCTTCCCTTGTCCAAAAGCGTGGTTGCATGGGGACCGAATGCCAGCAAAATATTCGAAGCTCCCTTGAAGGTCGCCCACTCACTACTCCTTTTCATTCTCTGCGTAGGATCTGTGAAATGTTCTGGAATTTCATACCACAAATATATAAAAGCATTCCCTAAATTTTGCAGAAACTGCTATCATTCTGCCATCCTCGTACAGCTCAAGGCGAAGGATGAATGAAGGACGTGACATCACCAGGAACCTCCGCCTCAGATACATGAAATACTCCGGACGGGAAATGCCTAAGCCGTAAGTGAAGTACTGGAATGCATAGTGCCAGAGCATTTAATTGAGATAATTTATTAAAGTTAGACCACCGACCACTACCACCCTCAGTTCCACTGACATTCCTAACTATTCTCTTATCCTGGAAGAGATACAAAAACTGTCAGAGCCATTGGATTGAGAACACATCTATTTTCCCTATTCCATATGTAAACTTGAAGGTGGTGTAGCTTAACTACCTTGCTGACTGATTGAGAGTGGCGTACTGTTTGTCAATGCCTAAAAAGCTTGTAGGTACATAGATGAGAAAAAGTTGCATTCGCTTGCATACCGTAAATGCTCTATTCACCGCCGGGGATCCAATTATCGCAGGTCTCCAATTAACGCCTCGTCTGGTAGCAGTAAATCTAGAACTGTAGTCAGTATCTATGCAGTTATGGTCAAGCGAATTTAAATAATTATTGTTAAGGGCATAATTTCTATGCAAAAATGTATCGCGACTTTAAGTTTATCGTTCTCAGGCAAAATTCATATAACCCGCTTTTAGTCGAATGCTAAATCAGTAAACTCCATAATGTATTAAAATAAAGTATTTTGGTGTTCAGATTCGTAATCAATCGGCGACATGGTTTATGTACATTTGGCTGATTTCCAAATTAATTTGCGACTTAAAGTTCGTGACTCATTTGCAAAGAATTCAGGCCCTTAACAGTACATATTTCAGGTTTACATATATGTATACAATAAGAGTACGCTAACATATGGGTAGTAAAATCAAATCTCATTTTTAAAATTGTTAGATACTGTAAACAGAAGTGACTAAAAATCAATTGTTTCATGTTCATATCAACTTTGACTATCATAAAAATTTATTTTTGACCGGTCTCTAATTTCCGTATTTTATTTCCGGATAGGGCTATAATTAAAACGTTTACGGCATTTCAGTAATCTGCTGACAACACATACCTCTGGAACATGAAGTCATTGGAGCTGGGAACTTTATAGATTTGTTATTTTGAAGTTTGCATGGGAAATATTTTAAAACAATTTGGAATTCTTGTTAGCGCTATAGGTGTTTCCCCACAAGTTAGAAGTATTTATCCCAACAACACGATGCATAAAGTCATGTCACGTCATCCAACACTAGAGAGTAACATGATATTTTTATAGAGGTACAAAGCCCTAAAAAGATTCATAAAATATGGATTTCCAACACTAAAACACTATCCTCATTATTACCTTTTCTAGCATCTTCATCGAGAAAAATGACAGTACGATTACATTACGAATTCGGGAAAAAATATCTAATAACATGTTGCCTTCACTTTAGAGAAAATTAAATGTTTTTCTTATGATGATGACTTTTTCTTTCATTTTCTCCTTTTTCCATGTTTAATTGCGTGAAAATATGCTGCGTGAAAATCCTATGGCATGTTAATGATGTCGCTGTCGCTGCTGTGGCCGCCGCCTCGCTGTATTTGGTGATTTGACAAAGATACTGTGTCGAATTCCAAGTGATTCGGTCGACGAAGGCGTGTAAGGCAATGGAGAAGTTCCACAACTTGAGAGAAGGTAACGCCTCCTTTAAACAATGGAGCATTAAAAATTTGAACATGATGTCTTGTGCTCGCTCATAACCGTATAGTTTAAGTTATATAATGCTTACCCCTTTGTTGTCTATGTCTATGCTTTTGCGTAGGCATTCTTGCTTTGTTTCGCTTCATTAAAAACGGTTAACAAAAGATGTGTTGGATATTGGATCTGATGTGAAGCCGAACCCTTCATCAAGAAAATTTTCTTCGAGAATACAGAATATTATGTATCCCTTTTACAACAATAGGAACTAGGAACCACAGAGACGGATAGAAAAATTAGCCTAGGTTTGCTTCTTTTCGAAAAAATAATAGCGATCATCATATAATCATAATCATTAGGGACTGTTCAAGTTTTATGTCACACTAAAATCGATCTGAAACCCTCCTTCCCCTTTTGCGTCACAATAGGTATAGGATAGGAACGTTCACAATGGTTAGGATAGGAAGACCCTAGACCCCCTATGACCTAGGAGTGACATAATTCGTGAACAATCCCTCACTAATCCAAAAAAGCTATTTTATGTATGAAGTTTAAGTGAAGGCATGCAGCCTTATGTAATGAGGGGATGTTCCCTAAAACAGAGAACGTTTTTAATTGTATATCATATACATATTATGAGGTACAGGTAAAGGCGATTTGAATTTTTTCGAAGGATGACCATGATATAAAAATGTAAGCATATTAAAGTAGCTCCTGCCTGCCTGCTTGCTCCAGGCCTCTTTTCACAATCAACAAGTCGGCCGTGAAGCCAAAAACAAAAGTCATACGCCCACTGTAAACGGATTCATATCCACAATGGCTTTAGTTTAGGTTTGCACCATCATCATATCATCATCCCTTTTCAGAAATACCTGTAGAACATCTTCCCTTTTCTTGATATTTGATGCTGGAGAAAACTTATTTATAATATGCATGCATGCATTTATATATCGAGACCAGCAATTTCTCTCTTTTCATGGAAACTTTTTTGAAAGGATTTCTCTGCCCAATCATGACAAGGATGAGTAACAATTTCGTTCCTGGAAATAATTATTTTTTGCAAGGAATCATTTTTGTCTAATATAGCAAAGTAAGAAGCAAGTGCCGTCATTCAACACGCCTTGTTATGAAGTGTACAAAAGATGATGGTATGAATGAATATAACGCTGACTATGACTTGACGTTGAGTAGAGAGGTTTCTATTACATGTTTTATTTTTTAAAAAAACTTGATTTGAGGCAGTTTTCATGAATTAAATACTTGACTCTGAGACTTTGAGGGCCTCATTCAAAACACCAATCAGTGATCCTCTAGCCTGCATTGCATCTAGTCTAGCTTGGTATGTGTGCAATGTGCATATGTCTCTTTGGGGCAACCTGTGAACTAACCCTTTCTTCCAGGCAAAAGGTCCAAAAAAGGGGTAGTAAAAATGAAGAGAGATAATTCATAGCTGCCAGCAAGCAGAGCCATAATTTGACGCCAATGACACTGCAAAAAATCTTTCTAAGGCGTCATCATTATCACGCACTATAATATTTTCCCTTTCCGTTTTTTAGTTTCTTCTGAAGCCCGTATTTCTTTCCTGATGCCCTTATAAGAAAATGTGGAAGATCCATTGCCTTGTCCATTGCCCAAAAACATGTCTTATGTTTCGACTTAAAATGACTCCTTAGCACAATTCAAAGTATCACTGGCAAATGCATCCAATATCCAAATATAAGTCAAAACCCCCGATCTAGAACAGCTTTTTTATATCCTTCCAAGAAATATAAGCTCTAATTATATATAATAAAATAAAACACTTGCGGAAAATAATCCTGGTAGTAGTTTATATTCCAATCATTAAAGTGGAAATTTCCTTTCGTGCATGCAGAAATATTTGCACTTTGTGATGCAATAAAACTGCTTCTAATTTTAAGCAGTTTGAGCTAAGAAGTACTTTTATTGATAACGATGAGTAATTCTCCCCGAATGTATTTCTTTTTCAGGAAATCGGGTATGCACATTGTGCGAGACAGATGCACAGAGACCATATGCGGACTACAAATGCGTTGGCACAGGCTCTAGAGTTGCGACAAACGACTTCTCCACTCGATTTTCAAGTCTGCAGGATCCTTCATGTCATGGCAAATGGAAGCACATTCATTCCAATTCTACTTGTTCCTGTCGTCATGGTGCCGACTTCATTTTCATCTGAAAACGCTCTTCCTTCATGTAAAAAAATGAACTTAAATTATCAGAAAAAGGAATCCACAGAACCTGAACCTACAACATCACCAGTCACTTCAAATATGTACATGGGAGTGGGTACATGTTCTACATTGTATATCAATTTCATATTTATTAGATATCCTCTCCTAGAAAAAAAATATCACAACATCTTCTACATCATAATAACTATAATGTACGGTAAGATGTATTTCGTTTGATTTATAAGTAGCTTTGTCCTCATAAAGACAATAGCAGGAAAAAAGTCTGTGTACTTCTAGTAACTATAATATTTATTATGGTGAAATTTGTTTTTGATGCTCTTTTAACCAAGTGCTAGTTTTCCTTTAAAACAGTATTTTATAATTATGCCAGTATGCTCATGTTTACCCGTCGTTAAAGCCATGAGTAGTTCCCGGACGACCCCCTGTGGCGACAGTGAATGATGGAGTTTACAAAGTTTTGAATGGGTCTTGATTTCCCGAGAATGAAGCACTTCTGTTACAATGCATAATGCATACAAAACCTTTGTTTGCTTACTACTTGTTGAATAAATGCGTGTAAGAAGAGGAAATCGTGTTTTAATTAAACTTTTTTCCATGATGATGATGTCGTTGCCAGATAATTTGGTAAACTTAAATTAGAGGGAATAAAACAGTTTATATGTTATGGAACACCACTAGCCTGCAACCGCCTATAGGAAATTAATGATTTCTAACGATACTATAAAACATGCAAAATCGTTTCCCTCAAACGCAAAAAGTGTGTAAATAATTGATACAGAAAGTCAGCTCAGATCAATTAATTTACTTTTTTTACATCTTATCCTATGTATTTACATTTGACTTGTCTCACACTTCCCCGAACTTTTACATAAGGCCAAAATGTGCAGTATTATTTTTGAGTTTGAGTTGAATTTGAACGAAATTATGAAGTGTTTACATCAGAACATGTAATAGGATGGTTCAGCATAATATAATTTTAAATCCTGAAGTTAGATAGGCTCGATTTGAATTTCAAAATTCATTGGAAAAAACAAACGACTAGAAATTTTGGTGCTTGCATGAACTAAAGCACAAGCAAATCTGACACAGACATTGTTTGGTTGAATTCGAATCACATGCTTAGTTATAACTAGGTATTCAATTATTAACTACTGATGTTGGAAAGACTGAATTTTTTATTCCCAATTAGTAATGACATAGTTTTGACTTTGTAAGCACTAAATATGATAGTGTTTTTAGTTAAAAGCTTAAAACCAAACAGAATTAATCCCCTCACGAGTTTTACATACTGAGTTTAAAGCCATAAAAATATCAACCTTTGAAAAAACTTCGAGAAAAGGTATGTACATATTACGCTTAACGCTTTTTTATAGAATAGTACCTACTTAAAAATTGAATATTGCAAATGAAAATAATATTTTTTGGCATTTGGCAAAACATTTCGGCAGACTTTTAATGCTGTTGTTTGCAATATTCGTGTTAATGCATAATTTGCATGAAATACGATAAAGAATTCGAGAAACTACTTTTAACTTTTAGGTTTAAATTTAAAAAATAAGAATAATACACATTAAAGTACATGTTGGCAATATATCTTCAGAATTGAAAATACTACTACAACATATGTGTCATCACAAGCGGTCGAGTTAAAGAGGATACATGATAATCAAACAAAAGTATGAAGGGTAGGGGATTCCGTAAGTAGGAAATAATCAAAATCATACCTTTCTAAATGCCTTTATTCGGTATGGATCAAGCGCTGCTGCATTCATGGACAATGGTTCTGGGGT
>JAHZNI010003223.1:0-22705 GCA_027744415.1 Seira ritae | reverse complement strand
CAGCGAGAATAAGTAATAGTTGGTAATAGGGAGAGATAACTACGTATACGCTCCATGGTATCACTTCGTCATCATCATCGTCATCATCGCTTAATTTTTTTACATTAGAGGGAACGTCAAATTCAGTTTTCCGAAATACGTCATCTGGATTTAAAGCATTACTGGCAGCGTACCTAAGCAGGCAAGCGATTTGGCTTACTTGCACACCACTGGAGATGCTTTGCTTGGTATCATCTACTCCAAGATTCCAAGCGGATGTAAACAGTACATACAATATACAAACGAAATGTCAAGGAAAAATGTCTTATCCAATTTAAGATGAGATTTATTATTGAGAACTTGATTGATTGTAGAATAATTTAGTAATTATCTATCAGCAATGTGAATAACTATTTGAGGAAATTGGGGTAACGTGACCTATGGAGCTGCTGCTAGGTTAATTGAACAAGTCTCAAAAGCTATGAAATATCTATTCGGCCAATATAAATCTTCAAGATTTTCATTATTAAAAGGTAAATTATTGAGATAGGAGTTAGTCCTTTTAAATATTGAGCAACGAAGCATTCAACAAATAATTCCAAGAAGGCTTGTTCTGAAATACAAATTGAATAGTACGCGTATTGAATTTAATCTAAAGTATTGAACTAGCCGAGCCGAGAAACTTCTTTAACAGAATTCCACCCAGATTGGATCCGATGCCCGATTTATAAACGACGAGATTTAATAAAAAAATGCCACTTCAACGTTCAACTACGATTTCTTATTAAACAATCGAACAATTTGGCAACGATCTAGTACTGTTTGTTGAGAAATTCTCTTGGCGCTCTTATAGAAAATGAAACACATTTAGGTTGAATTGAAATGAAGAAAATCTCAACCGAAGTTTAAGGGCTTTTTACTCTGAAATTTAAAATTAAAGCTATAAGCCAGCATCCGTCTAATTAATTATTCCAAAATACATTTAAAAAATAAGCGAATTTAACAAATATTCAAACCAATCTGAATGAAAAATGGTGATACAAAGCTTGCGGAATATTTTATGCGAGCGAGAGTTGCTTTTCCAAAGGATAAGCATACTTTTAGTCCAGTCATGGGTTATACCGGAATACTTTTGATTTTTGATAAAAATTATTATCCGTATAAAGAAATAAAAAGGAGGATGTTATTCTTGGATCATGTAATTATGCTTATTCGGAAAAAATATTTTGTATTAACAGTAATAAGAATTTAATCAAAATCAATCTAAGAAAGAATACGAAATAATTTGTTTTGAGAATCGTACAAGGGTGGATTGGGTCAGCAAAAATATTAATTTCAGATGTAACAGTAATGATTACCGTAAGTCTAGAATGCTGCTTAATTTTAGGAATTTCATAAGTTTACGTAAGGCGATGGGCATTGTGAGTTTGTTTAGCTTGCTCCTCTCTCCACAATCAGAACTTCTTTATCCCTTTTGCTTATTGCAAATGATTTTTGTCGCGTGAATCTCTTCATTCCATAATCATGTAATCGCATACAAATCATGAGGATGGTGTTTTGTCAAAAATAGGAACTATATAAGGTGCTTTGCTTACATATGAATCAGACTAATGATGACCAGAAAGAATATTTTGAAGATTTATTTTATGAATGATAATCAAATACATATTTGTGAAGTAATTGGATAAAATGAATGAAATACACATGATTGAATTGAACTGTTGGGCGTGAACTTGTGAGTGCTTTTACATGCATTTCCTTTTTACTCGTTTTTTGTATTTACGGTTTAAGCTAGATAATCAAAATGAAGCAATGCAATCATCGGTGAAATGAATGAGTTGAAATTTTTTACTAAGCCACAAAGTGAGGCTGAGGATTTTATGTTCATCGCCAAAAATCCTAAAAAATCATCTCTTAGGTAAAATATAGCAGTGCTGCTTTCCAAGGACGGATTGATTTTCATGTTGTCGCGCGCGCATTAAATAAATTTTGTGTTTTAATTTTTGGTGCATTTTAGGATTATGTGGAAGTTTAAAAGGAACTTTAGACAAATCGCTTTAGCTGTAATTGAGTTTGATCATGTAGCAGTAGCAGTACGATACGACAGGATTAGAAATTATAGAAATATTAATAATCGTTCCTAATCCTTCCTTAAAAAGATATGAGTTAGGTAAGTAGAAAGTAGTAAGAACTACCTAATGTAAATTACAGCATATTTAGATGGACATACCGATGTTATTTTAGTTCTCGTTATAATAATAGATTTTCAAGATAATTGTAAATTATAACCGTATTTTACACAAATGCCGTATACGTAGATTTAGCGGTGTTGTGTTGATTTTCTCAAATGCGATTTCCTTTTTCGACGCGAAAATTTAAATCGCGCATCTTCAAGCGCGTGATGCGTTCATTAAAAACGATCTCATCAATGTAACACCGTCCGCCCGACTCGACGACAAACGATTTTCAGGCTTTAGTTTTTTTCGTAAAACATGAAAAAAGTAAGAATGAAGAAAAAATGTTAATGTTGAACCAAAAATTTTCAAACTGATTACTACGGAATACTAAAGGTCTTCTTTTTCTATTGAATATTCAGAGTCAGAGTCAGAATTTTTAATTACGTATTGGAGAAAAAATATTTAATATTGATATTTTAAAAGCGATCAAAGTTGATTGATGGTTATAAAAAATGAATGATATTATAATTGCTATTTGGATGATATTCTTACTAGAACTGTTGTTTAATAAAAAAAAGCTATTATGTTTTTAAAAATGGGACTAATATCGTTTTTTATCGGAAACGAATTTCTTTTTAATCTTATAGAAGGCCGACCCGAAAGGGTTTTTACTTCTGTGTGCGCAATTTACCTAGAAAACAGAATTTGTGGAATAAGTGAGGATGCATTTACGATTTACGCACAAAAACAATCATCATATTCATGCATGATTTTTGATTTATTTCATATAGAGGAGAGTCAGTAAAGAAGTCCTTTATATTATTGCGATAGAGCGAAGTGGGAAAATCCTGCTAGAAGTTTTCATTGAAGTGTCACACGAACTATGAATGAGCTACCGCCGCCGTTGCGCTGCCGTGTAGAATGAAGAAATGCAACCTGCTGCAACAACCCATAAACTTTGACATGAAGAATGAAACTATTCAATAGAAAAAAGTATTAGCTACTTTACCTACAATGCTATTATTGCAATGGGTGCTTGTTCAAAAACATGTAAGCTTTGTAAAGCGAGGTGACTAGGCCAGAAACCTGTAGCTTACCTCAGCTCAGCTTACATTTTTTATTGCTACACTATAACGTAATGACTAGAGGAGGAATAATACGTGCAAAAATGTATGAAAAGTAAACACGATATTTTAATTTTTAACACCAATTCACGGCGACTTTCATATTTTGACATAGCAGCTTCATCATGCAACACGCTTGTTTCACTCTGAAAACATAATAGATGGAATAGGTATTAACGTGGTGGCTCCTCCTTTTTCAAAAAGATTTTCAGGGAAATAATAATATACCTATGAAACAACCTGTGCATTTATTTATTGCATTATTGTATTAAAGTACGCAGAATGTAATGCAAAAATGTACAATTGAATTGAATGTGTTACTCATTGTCAGAGGCTTATCCTAAACACCATTTTCATACTTGTTAAAAAACTAACATAAAAAGGATCATACGTATAAGTTAGAACTATAAAGAAACTATTATCATGATACATTTCTGTGGTGTTTGCTTTGCTTTGGTAAAACACTTTCTTTTCTTTACTCATATAAAAATCGTGTTCGACAAGTGTACTTCGAGCAGAGATGGGCAATGCGCGAGAACAGCAGTGAGTAATGACAATTGAGGCTATTAGGAGGACACGGTATTCAGGGATTTAAAACAGATTCGTAGAGTAGTGGTGCACCACATTCACGTTAGAGAGCTTACTTGAAATTGGTAATTAAAGATGACAACATTTAATATTTAAACTATTTTGAATAATCATATTACGGTTGAAGAATTGTGAATACGTGTTTATTAATTACTTATCTTAGTAATCTTAGAGCTGTGAAAGCAATATGATTTCAAATATTTGTCAATCATCCGTTTTGCGAGTATTATGACGGACTTAAAAATATTCAACAAGTATTTCTTGAAATAATGTCAACTATTATGTATTTAATAATTAAATTCTATAAATGCATGCCACCCCGAACTACCAACCATTGCAAACTTTCAGGTAGTTAGGTCCCTAGCCTGTACTTTGTTCTGCCAAGTTAAGGCTTTACAAGCACTCACTATAAAAGAGATTATAGGTATTTTTACATCCGAAATCCTACCAAACAACTTTTTTAGTTACGTGCACAAGGCAAGACAAATCTGCCTCATACCCCATACCACACAATACCAGCGAGAATAAGTAATAGTTGGTAATACTACAATTCTCAATTCACAGCAGCATTTTAAAAAAAGCCTTGCTTGCCATGATACGATAACTAACACATTTTATCCTTTTCCTTATGGCAATGGCAAATGCAATGCACAAACTCTGCTTGCTGCTTTTTTGGCTCTCGTAGAAAGTCAGAGTCAAGTCATAGAGGACTAATATGCCAATGTATGTATATAGCTAATGCATTTAGCATTGCAACAACATATCTTTTCTAAAAAAGATATACACAACATAAGCTTTTAAATTCAAATGGAAATTTTTCCTACAATAAAAAAAGAATCCCTGTATGCTGCAGCATGCAGAGGCATAGACCCACATATTACTATCCACATTAAAAAATACTAAGTTTTTTTCTTCATAACACATCATCCGCGACACTGACACATACAATTTTTATCCAACATCCGTATACAATTTTCAATAGAGTAAAGAAGTAATCGCAATCGCTCATCGTTCTCTTTCCATCCGTCCGTCCGTGTAAATGGTAAAAAATGCAGTAGTAATAGTAATAGAGAATAGACTAACTTTTAGTGAGTGGGTCTCCCTCTTGTCTTGTACGTGCAACAGAATTAGAAAAATTGTTTTAAAGTAGTGAAAAAAATCATCATCATCATAATAATAATCTCTTTTCAACATACAACATTAACATACACATTATTCAGTCATCATAATATCATCCTCTCTTGATCCTCATCCTCGTCGTCATCGTCGGTCGTCTCTTCTTCGCACCTAATGTAAGTGGAAAAAAGATAGCATATTATTTTTTTCAATAGAGGATCTCTCACTCTTTACTACGATTATATCCCCTCCTAATATTCATTGCATTTCACTAATTTTTTCTCTCTAAAAAGTCTAATGTCAGTAAAAAAAGATAAGCAAATAGTAATTGTAAAATAATATGTATATATGGAATGTGTGAGTGGTAAGCAATAGTGCGATTGCCTCTTCTTATACCGCTGCTGCCGCATTACTCAACTTGCAATAAATATTTTCTAGTTTAAACATGTAGTATTATGCACTATACTACTATTAATATTGACTATGTTAAAAATGTAATGCAATAATACAATACAATGTAATGTAGCGTGTGGTAGGTTTATATACCTAATTAAATGCTCATTCAAAGTTAACTTGTCTCTATATATCTTTTTTCCGATTTCTCCTCGCCTCTCGTTCGTCGTGCAATTGAATACTATTACAACAACGCTTTGTCGTCTCGTCTCCCATCTCTTCTTCGTCAACATTAACTGGCTGTGTAGAAAAAAAATATAACGTTCAACTTGATTAACATCACCATTCATCAATATAAATTCACATCGCATCGCGGCTGTCGAACTGCAACTGATCCCATCCCTAAAAAATTATATCCTTTGAAACTTTGTTAATCTTTGACTCAACTGCTCCCCTCTCCTTCGTCATTTTTTTCCGCTCTTCATTGCTTGCTGCAGTCAAAAGAAAGAAAAATCAAACGAGGAAGAAGACAGGAGGAAGGAACATCACACATCCTAGATTCATAGTGAGTTCAATAGGCCCATGGAAGAGAGTATCATCGAATCAATTAATCATTTAAATTTTAGAGATATTTAATTCTGGAGATCCGAGAAGAAATTGGCGCCTAATGCTCCTTGTCAATTGTTGGAATCGGTGAACGTTCTTGGTAGACGGCGGATGACGAATAACAACGCCCATTGAGAGTTTTGTTTCATTTTCGGGATTTCGGGAGTTTTGATAAGAAATATCAGGATATTCTGTCATGAAAGTTGCTTTTGTATATTTCATAACAAACCAGAGAGAGCTTTTTTGTGAAGACTAAAGTCAAGTAAAAGTGAGTTAAGTGATTTAAATCGTTGCTTAAATTGTTTTTGACTCGATTATGATTGTAAGATTTTCCTCGTCTGCTTTCATCACGTGAAGTACCAGGACATCATCAAAGACTTTAATTTTTTGTTCGAGGACGGTTTAATTTTATTCTCTGGGGCTCCGGTTGGTAAGGAGTGAGGACTCCAGGAATCGAAAGGCGTTGCAGCGGAGAGCGGTGGCTGGGCTTGGTTTTCGAGCCGAAGTACTTTATTGTTTTAAAATTAGGAAACAGATCGGCCATTCAAGGGTTTCAAAATGCCGAAGTCGGTAAGTTAAATATGTTTTTTCTTCATTATTTTATTTTAAGTTACATATGTCATTTTTTTGCAAGACCTGATATGTGAGTGCACTTGTAAGTGCAGTGCATTGAAGTCGAGCGATCCCAGGCGCTTAAATCATAGGTATTCCAGGACTGGGTAGTTAGCTACGAGATTAGAAAGAAAAGCATAGGAATAGTTGCTGTTAATTAATTTGTGAGGTGGTATTTTAAATTTGAAAGGTGGGAAAGCAACAGGAATTTTTCTTATAATTTAACGTAAAAAGAATCAATAGTGAAGTGAATCATCAAGCAATCAATCATACTGATGATGATGCATCCTAATCGTCACAGTCATGTCCACCAGTCTTCAATCGAGGACAAAAATTAAGGCGGTGGCCGACCCTGAATTGGATTTAACTGGATGAAATCTTTTAAGAAATTAAGAGTCATGCCCATTATCATATCATTAATTAAGAGTGATCAAACTTTTTAGCCGGTATCCTCTTTTATGAAGTCTTCACCTTTTTTCATATCATATTTTGTATTTGTTTTGAGTTTTGACCTGACATTTCACATGACAGAGCGTCCGTTCAGTAAACAGGAAAAAATCCCGTTTTCGCTCTCATCATTCATTTTGCTCTAAAACATGGAGAGGATGAGCTCAAGTTAATCGAGTTAATATCTTCCATGTTCATGTATCATTAACTTCTGCAGTAAGTCAGTTAGTGTTTTCGTTGCTGGCAGTTATGTTTGGACTTTGGAGTAACTTTGTTCAGCATTTTAATTAATGGACATGGTCACAGGCAAGACTATTGAACTTGAGACAGGTTATGTAGAAATAGCGCACACTCTGCCACTTTCATGTCAAAAGCGCTCTACTTGGTGTCTCAAAACCATGACAAGTCAAACAACTATTCTGATGGTGATGAGATGTGCAATGTGTGGGCTTCAGAGATGTCTTAACCTTTCTTGGAATTGGAATCAAAGACGTTCCGTTCCCATTCATTACTTTTAATGTGCCATTTCTGTCTATTTATAATTCATAATTAAGAAGAAGATCTTTCAGCGTTCCGAACTACCAACTCAGCTTTTAGTGGCGAGAAATATAAGATTGAATCTGAAAATTCATGAACTTGAACGCGCGTGGATTGAATTGTGTATAATTAAAATGCAAACATGAATGATGAACGAGGAACATTCTCATTCCTCCCACTACTCAAGCTCCAGTTTTGACTCAAGGGATTAAGCAATCACATTTCATTCCATTGCTTTTGTGATGGTTGGTGATGATTCATTTCTTGTTGGTGTTTTCCAAGTAGTTAGCTAATTTTTTGTCATTGGCATTGGTGGAGTGGAAGTACACATTCATTAAGCATGATCAATAAATTGGTATAAATACTTTTCTGTATTGGTCACTAATTAGCAATAGCTTTTCTATCTAATTGACCATGCTAAAAATGTGTTCAAGCAAACATAATGAGGTAAGAAGGTGACATCATTTTCCTAAGGCCGCGGTCAGTCTGGAGTCAAGTCGAGGTGAAATCATCATATTCATAACTATGGTCCAACATGATGTTCACGTAGCTCTAGTCGTAGTCAGTTCTACACGAGGATTTAAAAGGATTGTGTATTAATTTATCATTTTGATAGCGAATCAAAATCAAATTGAAAGATATGCATATTTTTATGGGAAATTGAATTATAAGCGATTATGTTATGGCATGATGACTATTGTCTGTGTGAGCGAAACAAACCTACGTGGTCCGTAGTGAAATTCTTCATTTTCGCATTGTTTCTCCTCTTATCATTTTTTACCACTCTCCGTGGCGTAGTATTCCCTCATTTTCGCTATCTGTTGATAAATCATTCTGTGGAATCTGTGACAAAACAAAATACACATGAAGATAATGGCTTTGCAATGCAGTTTTAATAGTCTCTCGTTTCAGTTCATTTGGGAAAAATAGGTATTTAGGTCTCTATCATTTTCATAAAGCACGACATGGCTTACCTGGCTCTGTCATGTAATGCAATATACATGCACGCACGCGAGAAAAAGAAAATAATGGAATTACGTAAACTGCTCCATTTCTTGAAAAAATGGATTCTCTTAAGATCAGAAATTTTTGTAGAAGGTCGTATACATTCCAATGATTCCTGCGTATCCCCAGTGTCTTCATTATTGTCTTTGACTATGTATGATATAGGTAGTATGATTACTTCGCGTGCACATGCAGAAACGTTCGTTAGAAAAATTCCAATTTAAATTCTTTCGCATGTCATGTCACCTGCTTCTGAATCACAACAGGTATGGTATGTGTGCAGTGCGGGTGCACGTCGTGCTTTGTTTGGAAACAGCATACGTTTTCACAATTGTTTTCAGGAGAAAAAAGCAAAGTTTTCAAAGTAAAACGATAATTAAGTCGTTAACTCACTAGAATTCAAAAAAAATTGCTGGAACTTTGCTTAGTTTCTCGATCACAAAAACCAGAGGCACAATTTTTTGAAGTTGAAGGTGTTCTCTTACCAAACAGTAAATATTTGGAAGGTAGAAATGATGTGTTCGTGTTCATTCATGCTGCGTTACATACCACCACAAAACACAACCACTTTATTGCTCTCTGCCCTCTGCATCAATTCAAATAGCATCAATTAAACTTTAGTAATGATACCAACCTATGCCAAAAAATACATTTTATTTAAAATGGAAAATGTGGAAAAGAAGTATTATTGTTTTATATTCAGTTCGTACTTGATTTGAGGTTGCAGCTAAGTCTCAATCTCAGACCTACCTATGTACCTGATAATGATGACCTCACTTCTACATTTTATCCATGCCATGAATCTAAATTCCAATGATGATGATGATTCTGATTCCTGAATTGATGTGATCATTAAAACCCCCAATGAGAATTTTGGAGGAAGAGAGTGAGACATGAAAATGTGGATATGAATGATGATGAGATCCTACTATGCTTTCATTTGCATTTAGAATCCCTGTTTATAGCCTGCATATTCTACGCTTCTAGCAAAAATTTTAATAGTTTAAAAAGCGCAATCATCATCATCATCCTTATCATAAAAATGTGAGTCTATGGGCATTTAGGTGAATTCAATTCTCCGCCTTCTTCAGTCGGATGGTTTGGGCTTATGATGATGATGATCTATGTAAATAGGACCTTGCATAAGTAAAGCCCAGCATAAGTAATATTTTTCACTTTACCTGGATTACGATTACACACGATGGGAAATAAAAAATGATGGAAGATGTAATGGCAATGAATACCTATGTGGCATAATAATAAAAGGTGTTTTGCTTGCTTTTCTACGACTGACTACGTAATGGTAAATACCCAATCCACTACGAAAGAGAAAAAAACGATGTATGAGAAGAAGTATTAGAAGAAGAACCAAACCAACTGTTGACTTTTTTCCACCACCTTTACTCATCTCATTGTAATACAAGTACAAGAATGAATATACGGGAGAGAGAGAATGAATGACGTTATATGCATGCCCTTCTCCCCCTTCACTAGCCAACTCCCTTTCTATGGATTGAGGAATTGTTTCGTCAGTTAATAGCGAACCGTCGATCTGATAGGAGAGTTTTGCATCATCATCGTCATCATCATCTTCACATTCATATTATCATCTTTCCGGCAACCAAAAAAAACGAAACATAACGGCTACATTATTACAACAATATTCCGCTGGATTTCACAATCCAGGTTGGTCTGGCTCGGGCTGCTTGCCTCAATTGAAAGTGATGCTCAGGCTTCCAGAAGCAAATTAGAGATCCACCGCAGCTCATTGTTGTTCTCTTCAGACGAGTCTGGTTGGACCAAGGTGAAAAAAGAAGTCCGTTGGTGAGAAAACCTGCTCCTGCTTTGTCAGAGCGAAGAAGAAAAGCTATTTTGCTTTGGTGTGATGAAAGTGGAAAATCTTTTTGTTTAATCGATTCTTGGGAGAATTTGGAAAAAATATTAAATTTTCATGCTGTAGCTGTTCATAGTTCTGTGAATATCGTCTGTTCAAATTTTGTACATTATTTAGTACAGTTGAATTTGTATGTTAAGAAGGAAGACAAGATCTTAAATATATTTTGGAAAAATGGTGTCTTCAACAAAGCCGGTAAGCCACAAATTAATTTTACTGCACATGTAGTTGTGAGCAAAATCAAAAACATTAATTTAGTGTCGAGTCTATGATAATCCATTTAATGTATTGAGAGGTAGAATGACATCATTTTCTCCATGCATTAGTCACTGTTTTTAGGCTGGCTGCAAGGTGCTTGCTGAAGCGTATCAAAAAACCATCGAAGCAGTCATCTTTAGTCACCTATATAATAAGAATTGCGTATAATAAATAATTTTACCTTGCAAAAAATCACAATTTAAACGGAAACCAATTTCCTATTATTTATCCTTACGCCAGGCCATGCCGGTTGCTCAAGCTTGATACTTTTTTTGCATTACATTCGTTCAGATTTAACTCCCTGTCAAAGTCAAATCTAAAAGGAAGAGGGTTTACCCCATACAAATTCATTATGAAAATGGACCAAGGTAGAACTAACATCATCAAAGTTGAAAGATTGACTTCTTCGATGGAAACTAGCAAGATGAGCAGCAAAGTTAATCACGGGTGCAAGATGAGGTCATTTTACTTATGCGACCTCACGATTCTCTCGTTTTGTTCTCATAAAAGACGCTATCATCAATTACCTACGTGTGTGCTATAGAACTAGAACTGCAGTAGAACGAAGGGAATGGAAAAATTATCGTAGATCGAAACTCGCCTAATAATACATGGAGGGAGTTGAATTCGTGCGAAATAATGAATGAAAAAACATGAAGTATAGAGTATAGACCATGTCAGAGTATTAAGCACTTGAACACTTGAAGCATGCTTCACCATCCCTATAGACTTCGACTCAATAATGTCCATCCATTTATATTTGAATAATTGAATTAAACGCTGTTGTAAGTCAGATTGTGGTTGCACAGTTGAAACTCCAAAAGTGCTTGAGAAAAGTAAATATACGGATTCAGAATTCAAAGGAAGCTACCTAGGTACTATATTTTGTTTTAAGGTCGAGACTTACAATTGGACTAAGTGTTTCACTCAGAACTGAATCAGGCAGGCTCTAGACGAATTAAATTATGTTGTTAGTTATACGCTGCATCGATAGATGATAAATTTTTCATGCCTGATTTGTTTAGTGCTTCCGTACTATCCGTACAGAAACACCGTTTAGTTCAATGCGAAAGGACAAGGAGACTTTTTGGTTGTCCCTTTTAACCTTGTAATTTGTATTTTAAAGGCTTTAGTTTTGCCTCCTTAAATTAATGGATTTTTTTGTAGAAATCGTTTGAAGGGAAAATGTATTATTTTTTGTTCTGAGGCGAATGCAATAAATATGGGAATTGTTGTGCGTAAGTAAAATGGGATGGCATGCAAAAAACTTCTTGGTTTGTAGTTCATACTGATTTCGCAATGAAGGTTAGCTCATTACTTTACATTGTATTTTGTGCTATCCTTTAACTTCTTTTTACATGATATTGGCGTTGTTTGAAGTAGTAATATCGGTGATTTGTAGATGCAAAATCATGCAGACATGTAAGCTTGACGGACACAAGGACTACTGCGGGCTTGGTTGACCACTTTTTTCCTGGCATTTTTTTTCATTTCACGATTAAAGAGATGTTTTTGAGTTTTTTTTCGTATGATGCATGATCAAGTAGGTTTTTGTCGTTAGATTATGCTCCTCGTGTATTATTCCATTAAATACCTATTGAAAAGTAGTATTACAAGTGCCAATTAAATGATTTGCGCTTGAATTAAAAGTTTGTCTGCTTCTTAGGTAGATTTCGATTTTTGTATTACATATTTCCTTATGGTGCAACTGACTTGAAAGATTATGTTGAAAAGATAAACGAGAAGAATGGGCATTTAAATTAAATTCTCAACAAATGCATATTTTCTACCTTTCACTTTCGCCCATCCAGGTTTGCATCAGTTGTCAGTCTGAATCTTAAATTCTTAAACGGTTGATTTATGATGGCTTCTACTGATTATGTTGAATGATAAATTAAGAACTAAGTAACTATTGAACCCATGAAAACTCATAGGAAAATTTTTTCCATTTAAATATTACAACAAGCTGAAAAAATTTCTCCATCTAGGAAAGCACATTGTTGTGTTCCTTGTCTTTGTCTTGCAAATCAAGAATTGGTTCAATCTGGATCGTTTTTGTTTGCAGAAAGTCTTTACATAATAACAAGTTTAACAAATCTTGTATAAAAACAAGCGAACTAAATAACATTCGCCTTCGTTCCATATTTTTTTGTGACGTAATCTTCATCGATGAATATTTTACGTGCAAAAAATCTTTCAAAACTATCTCGGTTCCACAATGCACTAATGAAACATTTACGTTCTCAAAATTAGGACGAAAATTTGAGCGGTGTAATGCTTTTATCTCTGATTTTGCAATTGTGGTTTTCAAAAGTAATATAAATATATTTCCTATGCCATTTGTTTTATGAAAGGGTAAAAACAGTCGTTAATCCAGCAATAAAGAATTCTCCGCGGTAAGGATTATTCCAGCTTTCATGGTTTCTGTGATCCAAACAAAAGGCAGCATGTGAGAAGATATGTGTGGTTTATTTTCAAAATGAGATTTGTAAAACAAGACAATGGATATGGATATGAGCATGAGATGTGAAGGAATGTGGGCAAATTTGGGAATAAAAAATTGCAACGACAAAGAAAATCCTCACACATGTAGCTTATTTCCCCTCCATGTCCATTGTCATAACTTCTCTGTCCATTTTAAGTTTGCCAAAAAGCCTTAAAGTTTGAACGGATGACGACATTGACATTTCATGAGAGCCAAAGAGAGTGCAGGAAGGCAGGGTGGTATTATTAGGTCCATAAAGATAACCAGCATCACACATGTTTGTGAAGGAAAATGATGATGTAACCCCTCGCTAGTGTTTTACTAGTAAAGTTTTTTTCGTTTCCATTTACTTTCCTTTTTCATAAAGTGGAAGATAGGAATCATGTCCGTTCGCCACATGGCATGCATTACTACAATACAATGTCATGTTCTCGTTGCTCTTCTTTTCCCTTTTCTCAGCTTTTTTTGGACAAAGAGTGGAAGACAATATGATGATGATTCACTTTCGTTGAGTCTAGCCGAGTATAAAAAAAGTTTCTTTGTCCGTTGTTCCTTTCCCATCATTGCATTACATTGCCTGAGAGCAATAAAACGATTTTCTTCGGTTTACTTTATCCTCTCATTTTCGTAGGCGGATTCTGCTGTCGGTTTATGACAGCTTAACGGACGGAATCTTATTCCTATAATGAGCTAAGAATTGATTTTTCCTCTTCCTGTCATTCATACAGGGATTGACACGGCTCAGTTCTGTCTCTATCTGCTTAAGCATTGTAAAAATGCTGAATGATTAAAATAGTAATTTATCATCAGCAAATCTTAATGCATTAAACTCAAACTCCGAAAAAGTGATGAAGAGTTTAGGTTTAATAGCCATTAACTTTTTTTGCCCACTCAACGACCGGCTATTTTAAGGATTGGATTGTGAATAATGAATGTGGAATGTTGTAGATAAGAGAATGATATCACTTTACATACTTTTCGCATTTTTTTGCCACTGCTTTGCTGTTTGCAGTGAATGAATTGCTTGCTTTTACATGATGTTATTTATTTGTATGTTGTAGTTTATTTGGTACGTTCACATCATTCGTCATCATCATCAACCAACTTTGTAGGAACCGGCAAACGCAGAGAGTTTGAAGTTTGCATAAATAATGATTGTGATGATAAAAATGAATCATTTTCATTTGCTAACTGAAATGTCGGAAGTGCTCACGCTATTAGCATTACATTGGATGTGAATGAAATCGTGATTTATTTGAATATTTCTAGCTGAGCTTTACGATACCGCTCCAAAAAAAGTCCAAAAGCTGAAACTGCGAATTTATATTTTCTATCCTCGTTCGCTCAATTACATACATTAGCTTGATAATCATAATCATGATGGATTGAAGGATTAACACTTTCCATTTGGCAATGAAACAAAAGTTGAAAGATGAGATTTGACTTGAGTGACATGCATCATGCATGGCTACATAGCTGATGAATTTTTTATGACAGGCTGGCTTGGATTGAATTTCGGATTTCGGTTTATCTTCACTTCATATCATCTCGTCTCAACTCAATAATGTTTTCTCATTGAAATGAATGCCAGCAGTAAAGCGATAGAATTAAATGGTGTGCTTACGCAAATCGTTATTCCTACTCCAATTATTCATGACGATACACTTTAATGGTAATTTAATTTTAATGACAGCCCCATGGTGCTGCTGTTTAGTCTGTCTGAGTATTTATGTAATGATGACGATCCATTCTATTATAATTCCATCTTCCCGCCTACTCTGAGACACAAATATATTGTGTCGCAAACGCGTGCTCGGTTATTTATTTAGTGTCTACATAATTCAATATGATTATGATTAGTTAGGTATTTTTATTTTCAAGAGCATATTTTCCTCAAAATCTTCCGTACATTTTTTGACGTGTCCGCAATAAAAGCGGCATAAAATCTTAGATATTATTGCTGATATTTTTTGCAAAGTACGCAGTATTCCAAACTATCGGTAGAATCAAACAAATGTATTATTTGTTGCTGATAAAAGCAAAAAACCTAATGAACATTATAGTTTCTCGCATGAGGATAACATGACTTATTATGGGCTTATGCATAAACATGCGGATATTTGCATGAGATGTAATCATTAGATCAGATCACCGATGGAAGATGAGATGAAGCAGAGTAAATTGTTGTGTACATTACGATGCGAAGTAAAGAGTTAACGACCCTTGTATATATATAGTCGACTAATGCGCTGCACAAATCAAAGTTCAATATCTTGAAAAGTTATTGATCAAATGCAATATGGCATACATAAATATTGGGTTGTCGATGTTGATGCTCAAATCATGGAAATTCTAAATTTTGTAATGTCTCTATTTGTTTGTTTAAACAGGTCAATGTTCGCGTTACGACGATGGACGCCGAGCTGGAGTTTGCCATCCAGCCGTCCACCACTGGCAAACAACTGTTCGACCAAGTCGTTAAAACCATCGGATTGAGGGAAATCTGGTTCTTTGGGCTTCAGTATGTAGACAGTAAAGGCTACACCACATGGCTAAAGCTCAATAAAAAGGTGAAGATCGCTTTTGAAAAATTATGTCAATATGCATAAATACATATATTAAAAAAACGATTGGGACAAACGATTTTAAGTGATGAAAACAAGATTGCCAAAACATTCCAATTCATGCCAAAGCAAAGACCGGAAATGACAAAGTCATTACCATTTTATGTATTTTTGTGATGTTTGTCACGACGGTATTTCCCAAATCTCACTTAACCCCATTAAGAAGAAATGCATATTGTTGTGAAATTCTTCTGCGGGAGACATGTACATAGATTTTTTTTAGAAAATGAACTAATTTCGTTTGAAAAAAATCTAATCATGGCTTCGTTTTTGCTTAATGCTGCTCTTCTACGGAACTGTAAATATATCACTACTGCCTGCCTGCTCTGGTGTCTCGCAACGCTTTAAAACAATTCTTTAGGAAGAAGTGGAGAATATGTCTGAGAAGATTATACGAACAATTAAACTTAAAGGACTAAGTGATCGGGTATAATTTTTGCGCATTTTGTAAAAAGATTAACTACTCTATGAATGAATTTATGGATTATCTCTTTCTCTTCAATTTGACCATGGTCAATAGTCAGTTGTAATTGCAATTGGTGTAATAAAAGCTTTATAGGAATTTTGGGGTCGCGATTTCGCCATAATAATGCTATTGGTCTCGTGTTGTGATGGTCTGCGTTTTGTACGGCGTAAATATTACCTATGCTTCTCTGGTATGTAACGTAAGAAGTTTCATGTATTTTTTGCTTGCACGCTCAGGAAAATGGCATTCGATAGATCATTTCTCGAAGGAGCTGGATCAAGTATCCTCTATCCAGGTACTTGTCGGTTCTGTGTGATGTGACCATGATGGATGTTGTGTACAAATGCATGCACGTAATTCTTGTTGTTGTAATAATAATTATTGGGCATTAAGTTCGATTAACGGTTCCTTTCATGCTTGCTTCCAAACTGCCAATGTTAATCAAGATTCATGATCGTGATCGTTTTTATTTGTAATGGTTACTCTTTTCGTTTGTCAATTTTCCACTAATGAAATGGATGAATCTTCATTTTGATGACATGCATGATTCAAAAATTGTTTTGGTATATTTTTGGTTTATTATTTTAATTTGATGTTGTAGTTGTAAACTATTGATGTTAGTATGTAGATGATTAGGTATGCTTGAGAATTAATTTGATGCGACGTTATTTCCTTAGGTTTTAAGTCAAGACATTAAGAAGGAGACACCTCTTCAGTTCCGATTCCGAGCCAAGTTCTACCCTGAGGATGTTGCTGAAGAGCTCATTCAGGATATCACTACGGTATGGATTATGACGTTACTTGATTGAATGATCGATGTTTGGAAAGGTCTCGATTGTTATTCGGTGTTTTTGGTTGGTTCGCAGAGATTATTTTACCTTCAAGTGAAAAATGCAATCCTATCCGATGAAATTTACTGTCCTCCCGAGACATCAGTACTTCTTGCGTCGTATGCCATGCAAGCAAAGTATGGGGATTTTAACAAGGAGGTTCACAGTAGTCTTGCGAATGACCGTATTCTTCCTCAAAGGTATTGCTTGTTTTATTAAAGTTTGCGCTTAAGTTTTCGTAGAAAACGGCAACGAGAGATACTAATGTGTCAACATGTTTGGATTTATAGAATGGAAAAAAGCTGAATGATAGATGAGGGAAAAAATTCATTTAAGAAATGGAATTGCGCAATTGCTCGTTTTGGCTTCTGGCGCCATATTGCGCAAAATGTAAAAATTGTAAGTTGTTTATGCAGATGTATGATTGAGAGCATTATTTTTTATAGGGAAAAACTGCAACGTGAGATTGCTGCACGTGAGCAAGCCGAAAGGAAGCAACAAGAGTATGAAGATCGTCTCCGAGCTATGCAAGAAGAAATGGAACGTAGGCAAAGAGAATTGCTGGAAGCACAAGACACAATTCGTCGTCTTGAGGAACAACTCAAGAAGTTACAAGAAGCCAAGGATGACCTTGAACAGCGTCAAAACGAGTTGCAGGAAATGATGGAAAGATTGGAAGCCAATAAGGAGCTTGAAATCGCCGAACGTCAAAAGCTTGAAGATGAAATTAGGTAACCAAAACAGGCAACTTTTTTATGCAAATAAAACAACTTCATTCATAAAACATTACAAATTACATATCATATCATTATTACACATTCATTTATTCGTTTGATCAGAATGAAGCAAGATGAGGTGCAACGAATTCAAGATGAAGTTCAAGCTAAGGATGAGGAAACCCGTCGTCTCCAAGAGGAAGTTGCAGAGGCTCGTAAGCGCCAAGAAGAGGTTGCGAGCGCATTGGTGAACGCCACCACCACACCTGCACATCACCACTTGAAGGATATGGATGATGACGATGAGCACGTGCCAAACGGACATTCTCACGAGTTGGACAATGGAGACATGGAACACGAGGACCCTGTCGAAGGAAGAACAACTCAAGCGGAGAAGAACGAGCGTCTGCAGACCCAACTTAGGGTAAATAGATACATTCAGAAATTGGTCCAGCCTTTTCCGGTAATTGTTAGATATATGAACATGTCATATTTAACTCATTTTGTATTTCCCTATTACAGATGCTGAAGCAAGATTTGGCAGAATCCCGTGACGAAACAAAGGAAACCACCCTGGACAAAATTCACAAAGAAAACGTGAAACAAGGACGTGATAAGTACAAGACGCTGCGCGAAATCCGCAAAGGGAATACCAAGCGACGTGTGGATCAGTTCGAGAATATGTAAATCTGCTTAGAACTTAAGGACTACACATAAAATATTAATTATCCAAATTACTACTATCCACTTTCTTTCATTCGCTTGAGCGTCAAAAACAAGAAAATAAAATTGGTTTACCTCGGGAAATTCTTTATATATTGAATATGAGTCAATCAATTCAATCATTCTATCATCATATATCAGTCAATCATTTAAAACCAAATTAAGGAAAGCTGTTAAATTAATTCTTTTGTTGCTTTTTGTTTTCTGTGAGGGAAAAATTTGAAATTACTATTACTGTACGTTTTACGTTTACTTTTTTGTAAGTGTGTGTAGTTGAACAAGTAGCATAAAAATATATTATTGACGGTATATTGTATGTACTTGAAACATTTCACCGAGTGATTGCTGCACCTTAACTTAACGTAGCGGAGATTTATAAAACTACTTTTGTTTTTTGTTAAATATGTCTAGTTAATTGTTACATATGGCCTAGTACCGAGACTAAATATAATTTAATTTAGTTACGATTTATGCTTATAGTCTACATGTGCTTCAGTGATTAACTACTTCATTGCAGTTTCTAGAATGAAGCTGAAAAATTTATCTTCCTATTTTGATCTACAGGAGAAGCCTTTTTTAGAATTGAGTTAAAATTCTATACATAAAAATTGTGAATGGATGATAATGATATGATCGATGATGATGATATTAAAAGACATTCCATTTTGTTGGTAATATATAATTTTTCAAAAATTAAAAACCCAAATTGAACTTATTACTTATTAGAATTCGAACTTTCTTTAAAGGGACCATTTTATATCAAGGTCCACTCTGTAGGCTAGAGTTGAGTCTGACGATGAGTGAGTGCGTAGCGCGTGCAAGCATATATGTATTTGGAGTGAAAAATGCTGCGGGTACAAAGATGTGAAGGTGGGCCAGAGCCATGAAATTTACGAGCATCAAAAAATCCATTTATATTGATAAAAAATTTATCAAATGAAATGTGCTATGTAATAAGTAGATAAGATTAAAATTAGAATAAGGTTTTTGTTTGTAAAAAATTGTTTGTTCAGGTTAAACTGCTATAAACTGTTCTTCCGTCTATTATAATCAATTAATTCAAAAATAATTGTGCATATCTATATTCCTACACTCCATGTTTGTACATCTCTGTGCGTAATAATGTAAAATATACAATTAAATTCTGTACATGTCTTTATTTGCTTATCTTGTTACTTGAGAAGCAGAGATTTTCTGAGACCGATTGGAGTATAAAAGATGGTTATCCTATCCTGGTTGGCTGTTAAGTTAAAAACTCGTTGGTAGTTTTGTCTTTCTTCAGTTCTCTGCAAAAAATTGTACGAATTGTATTAGAAATCGCTTTATAAAAATTGAAAAATTCCATTTAAGTTTAAATTAAATGCTTCAGAGAATTTATGATATATTTGTTTTAATCAATTCGTCGTTTAATAAAAAGCTCTATGAAGAAAATCCAGGATATGAAGTGTTTATTATTTTTTCTCATCAATCGAGAATCCGCGATAAAACATTGTGGAAATAACTCCAGATCCAAGATCGGAACAATTATGAATAACAAAAGGAAACGTCATTCATTTTATTTAATACAATTTCAAAGCAATACAAGTTAAATCCAATTCACACGAATCAGCTTTACCACATTTCGTAAATGTAGATGTAATAATACAATATTTCAACTTCAAAAAATCAGGTTCATTTTGACAATTCAAAGAAAAACTAACGGACTCATAGAAAAATCGAAGAAAACTTACTAAAGCAAAAGATGTTGAACAAAAATAGAATGACCAGCACAAACATTAAAAATTCCTGGAATTATATGCAATTCATTACAAATGCTAGGGGGTTTTAATTATGTACTAAATTATTTTTATTATTACCTCAATTTTCTAATGTCTTTCCAATATCTAACTAATTCATTTATTTGTGTTGGTCATACAGATTTTATATTTTACTATCAAGTCAGGCCTTAGCCAACCCGATTACACCGCATGCAACGCGAGCACCAGCGTTTCCAGTGGTCTTAGATAATTCGTGACCACCCTTTCCTAAATCATCGGGATCAGCGTGAACCTGAAATGACAAAAAATCAAATTAGGGTCAGTTTGGTTTAGACTCATTTTTTAATCTACAAAATAGATTGCTAAATTGAAAAACTTACCACTAAAGTTCTACCAATGATAGAATTGGTACCAGTAAGGGATATCTGGGAGTCCTTCATCTCAACTTTAGCTACCCCATCACCTCCAGCAGTGACATTTCCCAAGTCACCGACGTGACGGACCTTGTCCTCGGGACCACCGTGGTCCTGGTTACCGGGATTGAAATGCGGTCCCGCACTTGTGCAACCATCGGTAGTGTCTCCGAATTGGTGGACATGAAATCCGTGGCTATTGAAACCGAATAATCAAATTGATATATTATATCTTCATACATCTCAATTCAGTACTTCTAAGTACAATGATTCTGATAATGAATCTGAATCTTCCTAAACAATGTTCAGTCTTATGAAGTTTACACAACTTACTTTCCTGCGGAAAGACCCTTGATCTCTCCTTTCACGCTGACAGGTCCGCCGGCCTAAATAATAAAAGAGGGAATCACAGATTGACCTCCTGTATTGTTTGCTTTAATAATGAGCCAATAGTTACGCTTACAGCTTGTTCGAAGAAAATGGTGCCGGACACTTTGTCTCCTTTCAAAACCGCAACTGCTTTAGAAGCCATGTTTTGTTCGACTGATGAATAGTTACCCTAAAATGGACAATAATTATAATTAGCCAAGGCCAAATTAGATTTTCAAGATGCAGATCGGGTTTATTTATGGGACTACAGAGATAAAAACGTAACAAAACTCAATAAGGAAATGGTAAATTAAGATGAAACAAAACAGGGAGTTCGTGTCTGCTAACATAAACAAAGCGACTTAAAAGCATTTTAGAAGGATATAAAAGTTCGTAACATAACTGCAATTTGCAATTGCTTGAATTACATAATAATATTTCTCAAAACTTACCGGTAGGCACTTGCTTTTAATCAGTTTCTAATCACAGCACACAACACAACCAGCAAACACACGAAAGCAAACAAGTGCGAGCGAGTGAATGTGATGTGATATTTTTAGTGAGGGCTCTGTGAGAAAAAAGCAAAATAGTCAAGTCATCACATCACACGACTTGTCCAGTCCAGTAGTAGTCCGCTTGCATTCACGTCAACTCTTATGTGTCCAGTCCAGCCTATGTATTCACTTACCATAAGGAAGTATGTATTCTATGTATGTCGTGTGTTCAACTTTAAATGATGATGAAAACCTGAGGAAAAACTGTAATTTAAAAAATTCTCAGCGTATATGAATGTGGAAAAATGTTCTGGAAAAGCCGATGATTCTGAAAATGCTGTGATGATGAGATGATAAAGAATCTGCTTGTTGAGTTTCAGGGCTACTTGAAGAGAGGTAGATAATAATTATTTGAAGGACACTCTCGTTCTCCAGTCCGGGATTATGTATTGTGGTATTGTACAAGCGCAAGCAGTAAAAATATGTACCGTGTGTGTATTAATGGTTATAGTAAAAAAGCTGTTTTATAGCTGGCATAGACTCTATCGAATATCCAACTCCCACAGTATTGTACGTAAGCCTCTTATCCCTACAGATTTTTATGAAGTCAAACCTGGTGTAGTACATAGTGGTTTATGTAATTTCAATGTGAGGTGAGAACGAGAACTACGAACCGGCTCTATGCAAAAAATCTGTGCACGTTTGTTTTCTATCTATCTAAAATCATCTTCCCCCAATGGGCATCCAATGATTCCAATTCCAATACATATAATAATGATTAATGATACATATTAATGGTGCATTTTCATTTTCAGTAAGAAATTCAGTCTCATAGATTCTGCATGAAAAGTGAAAGGAGAATGATATTGATATTATGATATTGCAGACTTAATTTCCTTGCATAGATTAAGTATTCGATTTCATGGAAAGAAAGCGATTCCTGCTTCGCATGAAGATTTGCATGCACGACATTTTTATATATTTTTATTTAAACACGGGAGTTTTTTATATTCTGGTTTGCTCTGTGGTTTAATAAATGAAATTATATTGCTATTGTGAATACGGAAAAAAATGTTTGACCTTTCATTCACT
>JAHZNI010003222.1:0-11108 GCA_027744415.1 Seira ritae | reverse complement strand
ACCTTCCTCCCGAACAACACGATTTCATTATCCCCATCTCCAACAGAAGTAATAACGGGATCGACAACGACATCATCATCATCATCAGCATCATCGGAACGGAAAATGTAAAGAGGAGAATTCTATGCATATTATGCAACACAATAGCAATAAAATGATACAGTTTTTACAGTATAGAATACCCACACATTCAAAGAACAGCAAAAAAAATTACAGAAAAACTTTCTCGTTCAATTCTCAAATAAAAAGAAACAATAAAAGTAAAAAGGGAGCGAATAGAGAAGAAAATTTTTGTTAGCCCTCAGATATTTTCATTTACGACACGACGACCGACCGACCGTCCGTGTCCGGTATTTATTTTAGTGAAAGCACATAGCAGGGCTATCGTGAATTAAGTATATTTTGTAGAAGAAAATAGTTTTTTTACTTTAAATTAAAATTAGTAAAAGTGTGAATGGTGGCGCGTGCGCGGGTGGCGGAGGCGATTAGGCTTAATGAAAATGGAAGGGATGAGTTGGTCTGGGAAATACGACCACATCTTCCTAAATTCTAAATCAAGGGCACTACCTACACCTGGATTATTATCGACAAGGGTAAATCGTCGTAATTGGACTAACAGCAACTTTATCAGCAGCAGCAACAGCAGCAGTGTTTCCCAGTTAAGTCCCACTTTTCCATTGTTCCTCCCCAAACAGAGCTGTCCTCCAGGTCCCTCTTTTCCTTGAGATTTGTTTGAAAATGCTCGTTTCATAAATGATTTTCCCCCTGAGATTATTACTGTGACCTTTGTAAAAATTGAAAACTTCATCTTGAAAAGTCTTCGTCCAGCCTGCAGTATGGTCCATCCCTGTTGTGAGTATCCCTTACAAAGTTGTGTGTCCTACATGGCACTCTCTGATCTAGTAAGTTTTCAACACAAAATCTCTTCATTAATTTTTTCATCTTTTACCATTTACCCAACTAAATAAACGCACCGAACTCGAACCAAACCAGAACCGGTAGTAGAATTCGGAATGAATACCTATGGACCATGCAATATGCTCGAATCGAATAGTATTTGTACTTGTAGTCCATACACATGTATTATGTACTAATGAGATATATGTGAATGAAAAAATCTTCGCATGAATTTATTTCCAAGATCAGATATTAGCAAACCCGAGTTTTAAATACCCTTACTCTTTCTTTCTATCTTTGCCATGTGATTTGTGATTGCTGCACTCGAATCAATCCATGACCAACCACCACTACCACCACAACTCTCAACCAAAAACCAAACCAATTTAGATTTGGTCATTTATCCGAACCATTTATCATTTGAATGAACTCCTCACAACCTTTGATGACTGGGTTGCGGCTGGACGCATTCCCGATTTTGGTAATCCAAATTAATTCTTTCTTCAAGAATCATGAAACATTCGCTGACATATGTATATTATTCTTAAAACAGTTTCAATTAACTCATTTCCCTCTGTAATATAATATCACGGTTCATAGTTATGATTTGCACTATCCTTTCCTGTTTCAGGCCCTATTAGCTCAAGTTTTGATGGGTATTTTGTTGTCATATACGTCACCTACTTTGGCCTCTCAATATGTATGATTGTTGGAGCGCACACGGTAAGCCTTTGGCAAGTTCCTTTAGATTAAAAGTTAAATTGTGAAATTTAAACCTGCTGGTCTCGACTTCCGAAAGTCTAGTTTTAATTTCACAATTTGCTATTGATGCTTCAGTTTTCTACATATTATTATATTTTTAGAAGCTTTCATGTATCGTGTATCATGTCTCTGATTGTAAGATTCGATTTGATGCGTGTGTACAGCAAAGCTCCAAGAAGCTGACCATTTGGGTCGTACTCGCTTCCATCATGATAAGTAAGCATACTTAATCCCTCAAAAACAAACTCATTTAAAAATGCATAGCATCGTCAAAATATTTTTTGCTGTATGTTTTAGTACTCCAAATCTTTGTGTTCCAAATATCATTAATGGTGGGTCACTTCTCATCGGGCTGGTGCAAGGAACTCCCACCGGAGACCTACTACACGGAGCCGGATCTCGAGCTAAGGATTTTAAAAGTCCCTTTGCAAGCCGTGTGCTGCCTTGGCTGTTTCTACACTGCGTACGAAATCTGGGTGGTGAAGCTCTTCGTGGAGGAGCTGAACAGCGAGTCCGTCAGCGAATCCGACGATCCACTCCACCGTACCTATCATCATCATAGACATGCTTAGCGCAAACTAAATTAAACTTATGTTACCTAAATTAATATAGTATACGTAAATATAACCAATTATTAAATACTTCTATCATTATGATATTACAAATATCTAATTTAATGTATTTAATTAACTATTCTGTTCAAAAAATATAATGTTGCAAAATGACGACCTAATGGAGATACAAAAATAATCGTTATTATATTTCATAGATCTACATGATACAAGTGCATAACATAATGTTATCTAGGTATATAAGTAATCATTGTCACGAGGATGACTTGACACATGCAATTTGTAAATATTTGATCACATTATTAATTCCTTACTCCAGAAATTTATTACTGTTGAAGAGATATAAAAAATACAACTATTCTTACAAGTTAAGAACGCGTGTTGAGTGGAATGAAGTACTTAAAGCGTAGACAAATTTTGCCATTAACGAAACAAACGTACGACTTACTAATGACTAATGGAATTAATTTAAGTAAAAATATATAATTAGAAATATAAGTATGACGGTAAATATTCGTCTGATGACTACATTATATTATGTAATGTGCCATAGTCCGCAATATTTGCAAGCGTGATGAAGAGGAAACCCGATGGAAAATTAAATAGTTCCAACAGAAGGGAACGGAAAATAATTGCGTAAAAATGAATAATAAAATAAAGTACGACTAAGCAGCAGAAAAATTTTTTTTAGATTAGATGGATTTTGTTCGTATATCTATGGGCAAGGTACAACGAAGTTTTGAGTTCCTTCCTTTGCAATAGCAATTGAAATTATGATGTGCCATTCCAAAAAAAAATTTTGAAAACGAAGTGCATAATAGATATTATCTATTTTGTCATGAAGCCAAAGTCAAGGTTGTCCCAGAAAAAAATCATAAAATACTCCTTCTGTGTCCAACTCTAAATTTGAGATTTGGTAATGGTAGCTGTGAAGTTTTACAAACTGTGAAAAAAATTGATTTAGTATGCCCCATAAAATTGAAATTATGCGGACATAACGCTTAAGTAGCCGCAAAATATTATTTTGGAATTCCGGATGTTAAAATAAAAATTGCTCACTGACACTAGGTCTTCAAATCTGCAGGGGGATTAAGAGAAAAGTGAATTGAACGTAGCATAATATAAGAAATTACATCATATGCCTAAAATCCAGATAACAGTTAGAACTTCCAAAGACTAGAAAATGTACAGCGTATGATTGATTAAAAATGATTGTACTTTATTATAAAAGAAGAGATGAAACTTGAAACTGTTGAAATTGAAAATGATGTTTTAAATTTAAATTGGATAATTATTACATGTAAATTGAATTGAACGGTCTAAATTTGTTGTGATTATTGTGAAAAAAATATTGCTTTTTCTGACAAAAATGATCTGGAACTAATCGGCATAAAAAATAATCTTTCAGCATTGTTGTTTCCCAATGCTATTTTATAAAATAAGTTTATCTTTAAACTCTAATGAACCTGTCATGTCGGTGCGGATACTTAAAATTTGTTTCGAGAATTAATACCATAATTAATTATTGCGAAGATTGTATAACCGAGAAGTGCAACAAGAACAAGACGATATGATATATGATATATTATCTGTTGTTTGGTTATTAATGACCATGATCATCATGTTCAATTTTAATTACGACGATGTATATTATGCGATATCGAAAAACAAAAGTTGAACCTTACGGAAAAGAATAACCTTGCACGGTTGCAATAATAAAAACATATTCATAGATTTTGTATGGAAAATTATGCATGTTGTATTCTCGGAATCGTCTGTTTTCATTTCTGTGCATGGGCAACGTTTATGCCGGCATCGGCAACGGTTCAGTTCGAATGTAGAAGGCTCCTCGTGCAGTGCTGCAAACAAGTAACATATCTAATTTAATTGTTAACTCATTATAGTAATCATAGAAGAAGTTTGCTTTAATGATTAAGTACGTACGTGTCTGCATTTAATCCCAGAATGATTCCGTTGGAGCAAGATGGAGTGCAGGAGGTGCATTGGCAGTCGTACCCAGCACATGGGCAAGCATAACATGAATTCGTATCGGAGCAGGTATTCCAGAGCATCCAGGAATATGAGTGGCTACAATATCCAGCGAATCCAGATGAGTCAGCTTCCTCACAGCCTATTGGACAAGTTCATTATTTGAGTAAATATTTTGATGGGACAATTTTCGTCATTCGTGACAATTCTTTACCTGGCTGAGATGCACCGCCGTTGACGTAGACGTTTATGTCGCCAGTTTGATGAGCAGAGTCTCCCAAGGTTCCTCGATTAGTATGGTAAATGTCGACAAAGGCAGCGTCTGTTTTCAAATAAGGACATTAATTTATTACTTATACTTTCCGTTTAAAAAATAATTTGGCAGATTTATTTTTGTATCAGCTATACCATCTTTATGAAGGCGCTTGTTGGAATCGGTTTGGCCTGAGAAGCTTTAAAATAAGAATCGTCAATTTCATATTATCAACTACTTCTGAATTTTGACAAAAAAAAAATGATTTTGACTAATCACTCACAAGGGGCCAGCAGGGTCGAGTCCAGTAATCCTTCCGATGAGGCCTCCATACTTTGTCTTCACCCAGTATCCCGTTGCACCACCAATGTGAGCCCCCATGGAGTGTCCAATGATATGGACCTGTGAGAAACTTATTCCTGCCTCAGACTGCAAAAAGTGGAGGAAGTCTGCAGTTCTCTGCGCAACAGGTCCAAGGTTCTGAAGCACCTTCAAGTAAACACCATAAGTTTCTAGCTGATTCCCTATGGTGGCTCCACTTCCACTCAGTTTACCCCAGTCGACTACAATGACATTTGAGTGTGGATTGTTTTGAAGAATTTCTATAAAATAGATAGCATTTTGATCAGATTGAATGTTTTTTGCATTTAATTATATTTTCTACGTTTAAGAAAATTACCATTTTTCGTTGTTTGTGACATTGGACTCGTTGAATCCGAGAGGAAGCCATCAATGATTAAAAAGGTTTGTGTCTGACTCCTAACTTGGCCTGACTGGAGGGAATTTCTGTCGCCAACAATGAGCTCACTTTTGGAGTTGGCATCACTAGATAAAATTGAATAAAGTTATGAGATTTTAAGTAAAATTATTTTAACGATCATTAATATCAATATTCGTGTTATTCATATGACTTACTTGTACAAATAGTAGATGGTATCCTGTGGATTCGTCGAAACTGCTCCATGGCCAAATCTAACTGCGACGAAAAGACACGCCAACAACGACAGCGACAAACACGCCATATTTACTCAACGACAATAGATATGCGAAATGCAAGCTACACAATTAATTTCAAAATTTCAAATAGCTATAGGTCGAATCTAAAAATGAATTGGAAACTCGCCTCTTTCTCTTCAAAGTCCACTGGACAAATCGCTACCTTCCTAAGGATTCTGCGATCTTTTTATAATGCAATTTTGTTTCTGTCGGCTGACGCACTTGTCTCAAAGTTCGAATGCTCATGCTTATGCAAATCAACTCATCTAATTGCAAGTGCGGCTTAAAGTCATAAATCCGTCTTGCATCCCGCTAATTACTATTGAATGCCATACCAAGTCATATATCACCTAAACTCAAAGCGGAGGCTATGAATGTGTTTGCGATGTGACTCAATCTAAACATTTTAAATCCAAATATTTACCATCACATTAGAGCGCTATTTACAAAAAAAATCACTCACACTTTTACCATTTCCGGGACATTTTCATATTATTTGTCTTTGAAAATTGAATTTCGGCGAATTTTTCATCACTCAGATTGTTTTTAAGCAAGAAACTCCGAGAATTTTTAAGTTGCAAATAATTGCAATGATTTGAAGATATTTTTTCGGTGACGCAACAAAATAGATGGATTGCTCCATTGTTCTCCTCCCACATGTGGATGGATTGGATTTCATATCTACTGCTGACAACCTTAAGCTTATTACATATACGACCAGTCACAATTACAGAACAATCGCAGTCAGTGATTTACAACTAGGAAAGGAATCCAGTCATAATAGTATACATATATTTACGACTCAAAAAAATTAAAGTCTTTATTTAGCAAATAAAATAATTGCGCTACTCAAATATTTTGTAAATACACAAAAAATAGCCTAAAGTCAGCCATTACACCTAATTAATTACTACTACATATTCAGACTTTGAAATGATTTATCAAAAACTGGAAAGACGGTGCAAGAATTAATTTTTAAAAAATAGAAAAAAACAACTAATTGAGAAAAGATCTTATTTAACTATACTGCGGTAGAACTCCTCCCTCGGCACGTTGAAAACAATTGGTTGTACTCTAGATACCACGTTGGCTAATCTCTGTGATTTGAATTTCTGTAAAACGCAAAAACAAGAATTTAGATAGAAATTTTCTAAGGAATTTTAAATTGATGCATTTCATTTATCTTACCCGTTTCCGTTTATGTACATTGTCGGTGTTGCATTTGGATTAGAATTTGCAGGACTGTTCTTGTTTTTCATGGAGTGCATCCACGAAGTGAGCACAAAGACTGGATAAATCCACATCCCGATCAAGCCCACGAGGAAAAATGCTCCGGGCACAGTGAACAAGAAAACAATACTAATCCAAGCGGGTAGTACTGGTTCCATCCTCGGATCTGGAAGGAGAGATATAATTAAAGGAAAACTAGGTATAACCCTTAAAGAACAAATGCAATGTAGGCAACTGATTTAAATTAACACTGAAAAGTCAACCTTATTCACCCAGACTTCGTGGAATGAATTATTATCCGCAGATTTTCAGATCGTTTTGGAATTTATTTTTTACTAGAACAATCTCGGATGAATCTCTCGACACGAGACAACAACTACTAAAAACGAGCGTCAAAACAATAAAAATACAGAACTATTACTACTATTACGCAGCTCTGCTATGCTAGGATCCAGGATAAGGCTATATTGAATGCCGAGTTGCATACTTGACATTATTGATTCATTCAATTCAAGCGAAGTAAGTAGCCAGCCAGGACCTAATTTTTTTGTGGTCCTTTCACATGCACATAAAATTTTTTTTTTCATGAGCGTGCCTCATCCCAAACAACCCATGTGCCCTTACATACCTACCTACTTAACTTCACCCTCTTACCATTTTTATTAGTCAGACCAGAGACCAGACCATTTAGATGATATGGCAATTTTGCTGATGACTTTACGACAATTCCTGCACATGTAAAGAGCCCTTTGAAGAGACAGCCTACTGGATTACCTTGAAGGGTCCTGAGTTGTTGGATGCAATAATGCAAAGAGTCTCACATTGATTGACCACTCACTGATGTACTTTGTCGCAGACGCTTTAATTTACCAAAAAGACCTGAACATGTTAAAAAAATGTTAACTTCTCCCTCGTATTCTTTGCTGAGCACTGAAGGAATTCAGAAATGTTTTTTTTGGCTCGCATTTGCCCCTGAACTCGTTAGATTTTTTTTTCATTAAAGTAATGATATATGCGATGATGATGCGTCTCAAAGGTGCAGCAATCCAACGTATCCAACGCAACAATACATACCGAGAATTTCAGAGACGAAATATGTAGTAGACAAAAACATTAAAAATTGATGCTCCATCTCTAGAGTTGTTATAAATATTTTTCTAGACAATTTTTTGAAAGGTTCTATCATCAGTATCAGATTCTAGTATGTAGTAGTAGGCTGGAATTTAGAGCTGGTGGCTGTCTAGAATTCAAGATTTATTACAAGAATCATTTTTACAGATAATTTGTTTGGTGAATGTGGGGTACTTGCTACACGACCAAATTGATGATTATAATTGTTGAAAACCTCGAAACAATGCGGCACAATCTTAATGAGAAGAGGGCGGCATTGTATGGGCATGACGTTTACGGTTGCAAGCGGCAAATTTAATCAGTGGAAACTTTATAAGCTTATTGTTATGAAAAATAGGGAAAGGGAAAGCTTAATTGGCTTATGAGAATTGTATAAGCTTAATTGGCGCTTGGAGTTACAAAAGATGCTATTTAGACGATAGAACTCTGGAAAATCCAGAATTCGAAAGACTAAAAGCTTCTCTTGCGGAACCTCTACGCAATTACCAAAACCAAGTTACCTAAAGCGGCTTTGGTCATGCTTTTATTACCTTTTGATGATAATGACTATGACGCTCTCAGCTCAACAAAGTCATTGCGGTTGCGGTGAGAAAAAGATGATATTTTGTAGAGATAAGTGCATTTTCTGGTTTGTAGAAAAGTAAGTTTATAGCAAATTCGGATTTTATTATTTTACAAAAGATCTTACTTTAACAAAAGAAGTAATATTTTTATGGGTAATTGTTAAGCATTAAAAATGAATTATGAAACACTTTGTAGGCATTAATTTTTTTAGTTAGGTAGATGGGCCCAGGAAAGAGAAGAAAATAATATCACATCATCAGTCAAACTCAAAAAAATTGAAGATATGAAACCACCACCGAAAACATATGTAATTAGGAAGTCCTTAGGTAAAGAAGAAGCGAAGATTATGTATATTGCAACACTCCGTGGTAAATTTTGCCTGAAGCTGTGATGGTATCCTCCTCAGAGAAGCTTTACGCCTCTGTTAAACAAAAAAAAAAGAAATAGGAAGTGTCAAACTAAACTTGCTTGGAGTACGAAGATGTATATGACAAAAGAGATATTAATTAATCAAAATGGATGCGTTAAGTTAAGATGAGCGCGGGCTAAGGAAAACTTAAGGTGTTTTATGAAAACTTATGCAATAAAAAAGACATATAAAAGTGCGAGTGCGCGTGCGTAAGTCCACTCCCACTCCGATTAAGTACTGCTTAAAATGTTGAAAAGAATTTTGAAAATTGAGACGAGCGTTAAGCTGTGCGGTGGGTGGGTGCTGGGCACTGCGCTGGGGCTGTTCATAAAACACTTAAATGGAGTCCGAGTCCGCTAGCTTATCGAACGGACCTATGTATACCTATGTATCTGAACATTTTGAATAGCGTGAGTGAATGCCCCAGCGTAGTTGGCTTCGGAGGTTCTTTATGAACAGCCCCTTGAAACAGCAGATTTCGAAAACACTTGAATTGAATTCAGTGAAATTAAAAAATATGAATTTCTACAAAAAAAATGTTATCTAGAATGAAGCGTTGCTCAAACCATTGAAGCGTTTTCAACACATTCATTCGCTCCTACGATTTACGAATGCAGTACATCATCTTCACGTCTTTGATTTGAGTCACGTTTTCACCTCAACACTACTCGCGAACCAAATCATTTTTGAGATCGAATGTATGTATGAATGACCAGATGAACTTAATTATCAAACCGTGCGTCTCTGAATATTACAATAAATGTTATTTGTTAATGAGCGATATTATAGTGTCGTAAGAGTGAGTAAGTTGGATTAGTACTAGTTTAATTAAGTAGTAGCTTAGTTAGGGCTTAGGTTAATTAGGTACATAGGTAGGTATTTTGTAAATTTTTAAGAGCTTACTCGATCACACGTTTTTAGTCTTTTTGATTCAGTCCAAAATTCTTAAAGGGTCGATGACAAAATCGGAGCTGAGCAGCCCTTATGCAAACTATCGCTCTGATCTCTGCGCAATAATTGCAAATCGCAATTAAAACAATAGTCCATTCCACTCCATTCACGATATAAACAGATCACCAAAAACATTTGTAGGTAGTTCACTATCAATTATTAATTTTACCTCTTGATGGAGTTTATCGTATCATCCTGAATCTTGTTGAGGGCTGAGTTTGAGCTTCCATGTTTCTTCCTCGTGAACTCTGACATCCAGCAAGAGAGCACGAAAAAGGGGTAGATCCACATGGACAGGATTCCAGCGGCAAAGCACCATCCCACAAAATTCAAGAAGAAGGCGAGGTGAACAAAGGACTCCATGTTTGATGGATTTATTTTTTTGAACACTTGAAACTTAAGAACAGATCAGACCAGTGCCAAGGGAGAAGTAGGTTTAGAATGAAAGGCGATTTTTAGAGGAACACAGATTTAAACTTTCAGTGCGTCATCCAAGATATCTCCCCAGTGAATGAGAGAGGAGATGTGGGGAGTCCTAGTCCTAGTCTTAACTTAAGTCTCTTAAAAAAGTAGAGCTGCCGAGAAAATAGATCATGATCATATAAATTTTTTGGCGTGCGTTTAAGAAAACAATGTACGTATAATGTAGCAATCATAATCATAGTGCTAAATATCTAAAGAAATGCATAAATAGATACATATCTTCTGCATAATATATTCCTTTTCTTTATCGTTTTATAGACGAACTAATGGAAAATGGAATATGTTTTCAAGCCGAGTTTAAGAACGTACGAGAATCAGAATCCATGCATGATTCATGCCCTAATGAGTGCAGAAAACATGTAAAAAAATATTCATGCGTAGATAATATACTTATATGAGATTGCATTGCATTGCATCGTTTAAAATGCTGTTCTAATTGGCCAAGTAAACTAACCTACACTATTATTGGCACTACGCTTCAGTACTCAAGTATTCACTAGAAACATTTTGCTAAAAGCTGAGCAGTCTTACCTAGCCCAAACGAAACTAAAAACTACAGGAGGGAATTTTTTCTTAAATGTTCAATCAAATCCCAGCGTTTATTTGAGAATCTTCTCTTTCGATTTACAATTACAATGGCGAGTGTAAATTTTTAAAGCCTCCTCTCATCTTTGCAATGCATCCGCCAAAGATCTGCAATTCAGGATGATATGATGATGAATGAACGCATGGATTTCAAAATTGAAATCGAATGTGCTAACCAAAACTTTTGCTTCCTCAGACCCAGGCCCAAAAATGAAATCCACATGAGTACAGCATGGAGATGATAGCCAAGAACTACCTCGGTAAGTAGGTAAATAAAACATTTTGC
>JAHZNI010003221.1:0-18673 GCA_027744415.1 Seira ritae | reverse complement strand
TCCATTATTTTCCATCTCCTGGAAAATAACGAATATTGTCCGGACAAAATCCATCTCTGCAAAATACAAAAATTCTGCCTGCCACCTACCTATTAGCTTGTTCCTGCTATTTAGTTAGTTTTGTACAAACTAATTGTAAGTCGACTTACTATTTTGTAAACTTCCCGTTCCTCCTCTTCCTCCTCTACAGTAGGTAGAAGGTGTGTAGGTAATTGTGTTTTTATCAAGTAAAGGGGGAGTTGAACACAAAAAAGTTTCAGGTAAACTTGGAAAAAACTTTTTATTTTTTGCATTTCACTCTGCTTGCCTCTACATGTTCGCTCGCATGTGAGGGGAAATGACTTTGAAATGAAATGCGTACATTGCATTGTAGGTATGTATCTTGTCCAAAATAAAGTGTAATCATAATCATAGGCTCTGGAGGTGTTTTTGGAAGAGGGTTGAAAGTCTAAGAAAGTACCCGAAGAACAGAGCCATTCAAGTAGTTTGCGTAGTTGGAAACATCAAAAAAATATAACTTGTGATTTCTCTCCAAGACCGCGAGAGAGAGAGAGAGACAAGGATCAGAAAATTGTTGTATAGCGGTTTGGCTTTCTCCGGTTTTCGTTGCTCTTGTTCCGCTGCTGTTGCTGTTGACTCTGACTCTGGAGTAAAGAAGTAGTAAGCAAGAAATAGAGAGAGAGAGAGAGAGAGAGAGAGGAAGAGGCGAATAAAAAATAGCATATTTTCCCGGCGAACGCGTAACATTTTCATCGGAGGAGTCGAGTCGAGTACGTGATTGTTGCTGGCATTGCTTGGCATGGCATGATGTTTCTCCTTTTTTTAATTGCACTTTTGGAGTAAAAGTGGAGTGGTGGAGTATATGTATATGTACATGCAATGCACAAGCACAATGTGTTTTGGTTGGTGTGGTGTGGTGGCATGGCATGATGATGGCATCTGCGATGCTATCAGTTTGGTTGTTAATTACAAGTGATGTGTGGAAGTCGCTCAAAAGTTTAATGACTTCATCAAGACGTGAAGAAACTTGCTTCCCATATTACTATTATCCAGGCCTCGCCTGTCATTAAGCTAAATGAAAGACACTCGAAAGAAAAAGAAGAAAAGAAAGGAGAGGAGGAGAAGACGAAGGCACTTGGGAACTTTAAAGAAATTAGAGCAAATTATGCAATTCAGGTATTGCATTTCATTGCTCATCATCTTCTCCACTTCTCCTCTAGTTCTGGTATACTGCCCCTCCCTTTTCATTTTCCTCCAACTTGTTTCCTCTCCTCTCATTATATCGCGATCTTCATCTGCTTACTCTCATCATCAAACAGACTGACTGAACGAACACAATTTTCCCTCTTGTTACGGACTTTTCCTTATCATCATCTTTTCCTCCTTTGCTCTTCCAAAAAAGTGAAGAAAAAGGACTTGAAGAGAAAATCACCAAAGTCAAAAAGTTTACCTTCTCTCCTACTTTCCCCCTTTTCTCATTTCTTGTGCCTGTCTCTCTGTTTTCTCAGTCAATTGGTTTGATGTGTGCCATTTATGAGGCTCTGTTTGGTGTGAGCAATACAATGCTTCATCCATTGTTTCCGTCCTCTCTGCATTCATAATTTTTTTGTCAGAGCTGAAACGTCCAAGGAGAAAAATAGTCTTAGGTAATAATACCAGAGTTGGCGGTGGCTAATTATAGGCGGTTGGACCGTAAGGGATTATCCGGATAAAGCCGGACAATATCAAAACCCAAATCGCCGGGCATAATTAAAATTTCTTGAAATTTTACTCAAACTTTAAAAGACAACGTGTATCAAGGAAAAATTTGAAGGAAAATTATAAAAAGCGAATGAAAGGGAATCACAGTATAATTATTTCGGTCTTGAATTTAAAATTGATTAGGGTGTCAGATGATAGTGCATACGCTATACCATAATGCGTTGGCAAATTAACATAGCGTATATCACATGTATTGTATATATGGGGTTTAATATTGGCCAACATTGTCCACTATTTTACATAAAATCCATTATTGTCCGGCTACCGCAAATAATGAATAAAAGCCGGCGAAAATACATCTCTGGAAAATAGTCTTAATGCCCTACCTTCGATAAATAATGCCCCTCAAGAATCAGAAGCATCAACGCATTTAAGGTAAACAGCGTCACTGCTACTGCCGACTTTCTAAAATTTTCTAGAAAAAAATCCCGTTCGATGTCGATGATTAAAGCGCATAATTCTTGGCTTGATTTGATGCGATGCAATGCATGTAAATCCTTAATATTTACTGTAGTGGTTTGGCTGGTTGGATCTCCCTAGGAAAAATCACGTAATGGTAAAAAACTACAAGAGCAGAGATCTCCCGCTAATGTTATATGAATCTGCGAACCATGAATGTGAATTCTTTAACGAGCTTTTTTCCCCTGCAAGGATTCTTTTTTCCTCCTTAACCATGCCATAATGGGCTCGAAAATGCTGTCATTTTCTTCTCGAAGATCCGTAAAAAATGTCTGGGATTTGAGGTAATGGCTCAACTCAAGCATTTGCAAATAATTTACTCTGGACGTTTGATGCATAAAAATTTCGTATTATCTCCTATTTTGCCTCTCTTCAATTACCATCTCACCCACCACCACCACCACCACTTCCACCCCCCTTTTATTTTATAAGCTCCGCATATCAAATCAACCACCGAATAAATGGGCAATGTTGTTTCAGAAAAAAAAATGGTGAAAGTGGCAGTTAACGAGAATCCTTTTTTTTTCTCTCATGAAATGACAAAGACGGCGGATAACAAAAATTCCTGTGCAAGTGCAGCAGTTTTTTTTTCTTTTTAAGGGAAATGGAAATTGTTGTAAAAACACATACAGCATTAATTTCCAACATTAAAAAAGCTCCACCTTAAACTGCTTGTGCGATTGTTGTAAGTTGTAGAGTAACCGTTCCAGTTCCAGGAGCATGTCATTAAAACTAAACGGACAATGAATATATTTCCATAAAGTCGATGATGATGATGTCATCATCATATCATATCATCATCAAAATTATTATCATTCCTACTCCACTCGATGCAATCAACTTGGCTCCATGTATCTAAATATGCATACCTGTTTTTTCCCCTGGGAAAAAGTGTGAGAATTTTTTTTTGTTTAGGAATTTTAAGTACCTTGCGTCTTGAACGTATTTTCTGCTCTACCTATTTACCAAACTTTTTATATTGCTTCAGCAACTTACCACCGCCGTAAACTTTTCCTTTCATGGGTGCGGGCGCTCAAGACTCAAGCATTTTTTTTATTCAACTCACTTTCAAGTTTCAAGCCTTGTAAGCTTCAGAGAAAACAGAAAAAAATGCCTTTATCTCCTTCCTATTTTTTCCTGCTTCACCAGGAGAAAATATATGTATTTCGGAGGGGTGCAAATGCAAGCAAGTGGAAGTGGAATAAGCACACTCGAAAAAAAGGCAATGATTGCACTTTTTTCCCGGATCCGTATCCATAACGATTGTGTACTGTTTACCTTCTATCTACCAGATACTATGCCGCTGCCGCTTTTTTTATTGCTGAAACAATAAAAGAAATACAGAAACAAACACAAAGCCACTTACTTAACTTTTTTAAGGCATTTTGTGCATTCCATACTCCATTGTCTTTATGTATTTTTTTGTTCTTCCTGGAGAATATAAAGTCAAGTTTGGTTCAAGAAGAGATCAACTCCTCCACTTTTTTATTTTCTCCACAACTCTTCTTCTTTTCACTTGAGATATATATTATGTTTTATTTTATCCTCCTCCGAGCATTATCATTATCACAAAAGCCAGAGCCTAATGTAATGCTCATCAATAATAATGAGTGGAGAAGAAAAAAGTTTTTTTATGTCAGTCCCACCGGCATCCTTATCTGGAGGAAATAAATTTGTTTGGGGGGAAAGAGAAAGCAAAAGTGTAATTACGAATTACGATTGGGATAATAAAATATATATGCAATGCACTCTTTCCGCTTTATTTTTCATGCACTGATAATGAAGTACATGGATAATATTTTCGACATTTTGAATTATGAATTAGATGCACTTCTTTACAATTAAAGTAATATTTACATGCAGATCGGACGGTGGTGGAGTAAATGCGAATAACGTGTAGGTACATGATTTGAAATATGTAGTTCCAGTTTTAAGACATCTTCTATTTTTTCTCTCTTTTTAGAAATCCAGAGAAACCGTGAATTCTACAAATCGGCTGACGTCAGACCACCCTTCACCTATGCTTCCCTAATCAGACAGGTAATAAAGTGTTGAAAAGTAACTCCATCATCATCAAGACCAGAGATGGCCGTGGGTAAAATAATATGTTGGTTTTGACCACCCGTTTTAATACGTGTTAAAACGGGTTTTATTTTTCAAGATTTGTTTTTGCCCTGGGTTAAAACCAACGACTATCATTTACTTGCAATGGTAAAATATAGCCCGTTTGTGCCCACTGGGTGTGGATAAAAATGGGTAAAACTGTTTCTTCCCACCCACTATTTGTTAAAACCCTGGGGCTTATCCATCTCTGATCATGACAATTTGACGATGCACGATGATACGATGTCGCATACAAAAATAGATACATATATTGTATCCATGGTTTGTTGCTTGGTCTGTGGAGGAGTGTATCTACAAGTCTTTAGAAATTGATACGGAAAATCGTTGGAATTATGGCCATCACGCTCACTCTAACGACTGCAATAACACTTGTGAAATCCTCTTTTTATAGGCAATCATCGAATCCCCTGACAAGCAACTCACGCTAAATGAGATTTACAACTGGTTCCAGAATACGTTCTGCTACTTCCGGAGGAACGCCGCCACTTGGAAGGTAACAAGATACATACATGCACGCATTTTTTGGTGAAAACAAATGCCTGAAAATAAAAAAATGCTCTTTGAAAAAAATATTTTTTTATTGCATACATATAACGTGATTTATTAATATAACGCATGAAGAAAAACTTTAAAATAAAATTATATAATTATGGTAATTAAAGCGAAAAAGGATGGCACGTGGAATAAGGGGGAAATATATAATTGATATAAAATATTTATTCTATCAAGAAATTGTGGATATTTATTTTGAAGTGCAAAATAGATAAAGAATGAGAAATAAAAAACATAGAGGAAGTTTGGATGGGGATGGGGAAAGGTGATTATGATTTGAAATTTATATTATTTGAGAGTTATGATGATGGCGATATGCATATATTGTTTGTTGTTCTTCTTCTCCTTCTTCTTCTTCTTCAAGCAAAGTGGGATGGCTGGTGGTAGTAAAGGGAGATGAGACGACTTGATGATGGTGATGGTGATGATGATGATGATGCATGGAAATAATGGCGAATAGAAAGTATTGTTTGCTTTTACTCCAACTGCTCCTCAAGATTAAGACTGGGAAAGACTCTTACTACTTACTTCTTTCTCTAGACAATATTGACACTGTGAATGTGTAAACACCTGACACTGTTTACTCAAAAATGCAACCAATATATATGCAAATGCCCATGAATAATGGAGTGCTCCACTATGCGTGAGATTCTTTTCGAAAAAAAGGAGAGAGGAGAAAGTATATAATATGTAGCATTTTATTTGGCGGTGGAAAAATCAGGTATATAGGAAAGATGATACATATGGGAAATAAATGCGAGAGCCTGGGCCAAGCCAAACCAGCCAAAACCGAAAAAAATCATAAGTCAAAGCCAAGTAGCTTTACAACTGGCATGGAAAGCGGTTCTTTTACATCTATTGTTGAACTAGAATAAAAGAAGAAGAAATGCTGGAACGGAGAAAGCTGCTATGAGGAATACAAACTAACACAAACATCATCAGCATCCGCAGCAGTAGCAGCATCATAGCTATAGCTAAGTTTAAGAAGTGTAGAGAAGGAATAAAAAATGTAACTTTTACTCTTGCTCCTCTTGAGCTGATCTCTAGTCTGGCAGGTTTATCTCGGAAAAGTTTGGCGCTTTTAAGTAATGTTTAGATTCTCTTTTCTCCATCTGCCTCTTTTTCTTTTATACAATAGCAAATACTGCCGAGAGGGTTGAAACGTTGAAAGTTGAGAGGAGTAGTAGAGTTAAGAGCCGTATCACATCCCACCAGTATCCTCATCACATCACCACCATCACCATCATTTTTTTTACTTTCTGGGAAATGAAGGAAACAAAGAAGGGAAAGGAAACGTAAAGAAAGAAATAAGACTACTACCGCCATCCATACAAAAATAAATGCACAATTTTCAGATAAACAAATAATAATACATGAAATCTCTTTGTTGTGTATATTTTTTTCGAGCTGATGCAATTTCCTCTTATACTCCACGTTCCATACCTTGTATAACTCAGTTTATGACTTATGTATTTGGATAAAGAGATGATCGAAAACTTAAATGGAAATATTAATTGCTTTGTTTATTTTACTGAAAAAATATAATTAGCATTAAAGCGTAGCAAAAATATCTGCATATCTGATAAAATGCCAAAGATTAATTGAGAATGAAATTGCTTCAGCTACATATAGATTAATTACTTTCCTTGGTTTATTTTTTTGTATTAAATTTAAAAAAATTTACAAAAAAACGATTTTTGGTGTGCAAAAACACTTGCACAGTATGTTTTTTGGGAACTGCGATATTTTTTTTACAAAAACGGAAGTAGCCGACACGTACATATTATGTAGATAAAAAGTGCAATTTAGACAATAGTAAATTTGCTGATCGTGCTATAAAAGTATGAGATTGAAATTTGAATTATTTTTTTCTGTTGATGATGATTTTACGATTAAGAAGCCGCTAAGTTGTGATTTGTAGAAGTAGAGAACAAGTTTATGAAGCAAATAAGTTGAAGTGCTAAAGCTGCATTAAGTATTCACTGAAAATAGCAGGTTCTCAGCGAAATGTAATATTTTTGAATTTGAATGACGACGAAATAGCATTCAATTTGAAAGAGTGGTTTGTTTGGTATTTCCAATATTGTTAACATTTTTTCCCAATGATTCGGACACTGGGAGAGATACCGAAGACGTCATCACACCGTGACGCGACAAGGCTACGACATTGTCATATTTTTTTTCTTGTGTTTTTTTGTTTTACCGAGTGTATCTTATGATTTTGTATAGAATGCAGTGCGACACAACCTGTCGTTGCACAAATGTTTCATGCGAGTGGAGAACGTGAAAGGTGCAGTGTGGACAGTGGATGAAGTGGAGTTTTACAAGCGCCGTCCACAACGGTGCAGTACAGGGTATGTGAGGCCAACAACACAATTTTTTTTTAAAATTGGTCCTCTCTGTCTCTTTTTTGCCACACTCTACTCTTCTCTGCTAAATTTTTGGAATCTCTTTTTCTCTCTTTCTCTCTCTTCATCTACTTACTACCACCTAGATACTTAATAATGAACTACTACCTACTTATTATGTGTATTCAATAATACTACAAAAAATTTTTCTTCTCTACTCTTTCCATTTTTTTACTCGCTTACTTCAAATTCACTTTTTTCGAATTTTAAAATCTTTTCTCTCTCTTTTTTCTCTCAACTCTTGCTCTGTATACATATGTCGCCATACCAAAAAATCGTGGTGGGTGTTCAGTGTTCACTACTTACAACTTTTTGGTGAGCCTTTTCAAAGCGATTCACGAAACTGCAACAACTGCAGCTCTCAGATTTGGTGCTGAATCGTGGGAATATTTTTTGTGCTTGAAGCTTTGCTTTGAATCCGCTATTATTACAAAGGTGCTTCTGCTGAATAAAATGCTTCCTCGCCGGTATTAGATATTACATACTTGCTTCGCACTTAGGACTATGCATGGAGTCCGTTATTTTTTTAATCAGTCAGTCAGTCAGTATTGGTACATGTACCTCTTGTCATCCCTCTCCCTCCAGGGGGAAACTAAATACCATATGGTCTTCAAGAGCACGGTAACTAGATTCATTTTTTTTGCCAGAGTTCATTTTGTTTTACATTTTAGAGAGGTCAGTAAACTACTAAATTGTGTCACAGTCAATCAATCAGTCAGTCATGAATTTTAAAGGTAATGGTAATGTATAGATGTAATGCTAAGACTAGCCAAGTATTTAAATGCCCCATGTCCCGAGATGGAGAAATTCAGCAGCTCATCATCTGTCCCGGGTTAATCCGTCATTTTAATCTCTTTTTGAATACGTATTACGTAGTCCAATTTTTGTCACTCTCTAATTATGTACATGTAAGAGTCACTTGAGTAAGGTCCCTGTAATCCAATCCAGATCAGTGTACCTCAATTCAATGTCATTTTGGTGGTGTATATGATAAAAAAAACCATCTCCATCTCCCATCAATCTGCAATATATGTCTGTAGGATTCCGTAGGATGTAAAAGTTTACGTTAAATTTGAATTTGATTTGACTTTTTTGTTTATTCTTGAGGAGGTAATTTATGTAAATGAAATAAACACAAATTATGGTAGGTAATAGATCATTAATTTATTTTTAATTAAATAAATGGAGACTTACCTTTTCGTGTGAAAGTAATTAACTTGGATTTCTGCAATGGTGATGAATGCAAATATTGAGGTTGCCATGAATAAACTCGGCAAAATAGATAGAGTAGGATTTGGTTCATCAATTTGTTTTGCTACCCGTCAATGCTACTTCTTGCAGGTTAATGACTAAAGAGCATAATGTTTCTCCCCGCTACTTCTACTTTCACCACTTTCACCTCCGTCAAGTCTACTACTTCTTCTACTCATCGACAGTTGTTTCAGCCGTGCAAAATGAAACCTGATAATCCAAATTCAAGGTTGAGCTTTTGCCAAAAAAATCATAATAAAATCTTTTTTGAGATCTCTATTTTTCTCTCTATTTTTAACTCACTTTTTAATGTCGACTTTTTACTCTCCTTTTAATACTATTTTTGACATTTTACAATTTTTACTCTCTCTCACTTTCTCTCTCTAATTCTCTACTTCTATTTCTCTCATTGTCATCGCATTTTTTTTATTGACTCCGGCAAACCAAGTGATCATCTCAGTAATTTTCGATTTCTTTTTAAATCTATTTTTTCTCCTCAAACTTAAAGTGATAAAATGGTATGGGGATGAGTCAGCTTATTGCTTCATGGGGCGCAGACATATTAAGCAGGTATTTTTAAATGATCACTTGGGGAACAGGAAGTCAGCGTGGACACGTTTACATAAAGATAAAATACTTATCTAATTTGTTTATTTTTGCAAAGTATTTTTCTAAAATTTCTAAAGTCGGCTTAAATGAGCGAGCCGGAATGACTTTATGGAATCGTGTCTGGAATTGATTCGCTTAGCAATTAATTACAAAAACTATAAAAGCTCACACCCTTTCCCTCTTGTAACATTTTTTACTCGTGTCGTATTATCGTGATAACGTGATTGATCAAACGTTCCAAAAACCCAGTTTCATGAGGACATGTGCACCGTGGAAAAAAATGTGTTTCGTTTTCCATTCTATTTAAATATTAAATTTGTGTCATTCATGTAGATATATATTTTAAGACTTCCGCTTAAATATACTTACTCCCTAAACAAATTTTTTGTCAAAATTTTTTTCATACAAATTTAAATATTTTTCCAGTCTACTTACTTCTTGCTAGAATTTTTTCTCTCTCTGTCTCAGCACGTGCAAAAAATTTTCTCTCTCTTAAATTCACTTTTTCTAAGAACTCTGCTTGTAAAAAATTGTAAGTGCAGTTACATGAATCCAAAATTTAAATGGTAAACTTTCTTTCAGGGGAATGCAATCCAAGAGCCCTACTCTAACTCAAAGTCCTACCCTTTATGGTGAAGCAATCAACGCCAGCTTACAGGTATGTTCCTGGTAATACCGATTGCAAGGCATCACCCATTTACAATATTACTCGAAAAATCTCTCCCTTTCCACCTAATTTATTTAAGGTGTGTAACATACTTAAATGGTCAAGGCCATTTTCCCTTCAAAATTCAAAATCTCATCGTCTCTCATTCTAACATACATGCATGTTTTGGACCCAAATTTTGCCTAGCCTAGGCTATTTTTTTCTTAATCCATTCCAAGCATAATTTTATTAATTCCACGACTGGGTTGTGAAAAATTTTGTAGCCAAATAAAAGGTCAAGAGTAACCTTTTACAGTACAATAATTAAGTTACGGAAGAAATCATGCAGAATAATATGACATTGATACGCGACATAAGATTCTAGTACGTGGTCAGTGGCGCAGCATCGATCTATTTCCTACGGGGGCAGTCCTACATAGTACTCATTTGCATATTTTCCCGTAATAAAATTAACATTACAGTCCCAAATTTCTGCGGGGGCAGTTGGGCCCCCTGCCCTTATGGACGCTACGCCCCTGTACGTGGTATTGTAATGTGTATCAAACTTGCATTAACGCTACCCCAAAAACGTATAGTTCTGTGAGTCGTAATTTTGCTGAACGAGGGCTTTTAATTTTATTACAACATTTTTCACAATCCAGCCGTGGAATTGACGAAATTATGCTTGAAATAATTAGAGAAAGATAAGAAACCTAGGCTTGACAAAATTTTGGACAAAAACATGCATGTATGTTAGAATGAGATACGATGAGATTTTGAATTTTGAAGGGAAAATGGCCTTGACCATTTAATTATGCTACATACCATAATCATCCATATATGTCGTGTCAAGCTACGTGTTATGAATGACCCCAATTTCATCAACGTCTCTGAATGCCATGATGATTTAAGCTGGCGGGGTTTTTAACTGATTCCGTTCTGAATTTTTAGGCTGCCCTAGCCGATAACGGATTACCGTACGTGGGTTCAGTGAATGCAGGCAGCGTAAGCCCTGATCAAGCTCCGATGTCCCCACTAGACGCCAGGTAAATTTAATAAAACAAATTACATACCTATGTATTTACCGAATCAAATACATAGTACTAATTAATTACACAATATAAATATGAATCACATTCTAGGTCTCTTCGGGGCAGTCCTGGAGGCATCAAACACGAAAGTACAAGCCCAATCACTGCAAACGGCATGCACCACAGTCACCTTCTCGGCTGCGGTGGCTCGGACCGAGGGAGTCTCAGCGCGCAAATGAAACGGGAAATGGAGATGGCTGAGATGAGTGGTAGCTATGGCGTTTCCTCCGATGGCGAATCCATTGGCAGGGACGATCACGACGATCTCTTGATGGACAAGCATGAGGACCTCGCAGAGGATCTCTCCTTCTCCTCCTCGCACACGACTGCCGACTCCAGTCGACTGGACCAATAGTCTCTACCATTTTGAAATATTAAAAAATAATAATTTACTTTGTTGGTACTGCTTACATATAATTACATTATATATGAATACCATTCTTTCGAAGAAATCATTCCACAAGCAATGAATACACACGACGAAACAAATCAGAATACATAGTAATAACCATCATAATTAATTACATATTTACAAAAAAATAATCATCAGAAAGTACTTATCGTAAACCTTACTTTGTAGAACAATTCACGTCGTTCATCGTCAATCACTCGTTTTTTAAGGGTGAACATCGTTACATATTTCGCAGATAAGTAATACATACGAGTTTGTTGCTCCAATCACTCCTAGAAAAAATATATATGTAATGTCATGCATCTATTTCTTATTATTCAAAAGGGTGTACTATTTCTTGTATTTAAAATACTATCTAACTTGTCGTAACGCCGTTAAACCGTTTTTGGATCGATCTAAGAATCATTTTCATTTTGAGTTTTTATTTTCATGAAAATAAATACATAATTAATTGTTCATTGTTCATTGTTAATACTTACATAGGGAAGCAGTCGTTTTGTAAAAAACTGTGTAAAATATTCTTTTATCTATCTATGCAATGTGCACATTTTTAAAAAAAATCGTCATGTGTATAATGTATTCCTCGTCAACTTTTTTGAATAGTGAAAATTTGTACAAAAACAACAAAGGAAGGCTAATCCAAATGAATTTTTTTGTTCTGGAAAAAAATCAAACTCTTCAGTTTTTTTCTGAATACGATTCAATATCTAGATACGACAACCATCCATTTCAAAGATAGGTGATCTCAAATCACGTTAAAATGTAAAAATGTAGGTAGGTTCAGATTCTTTCTAAACCTTTTGACAAAGTATATACTAAATTAATTTATGTGAACTACAAAAATTAAATAATTACTACCTTTATACATATGCATATTATATACGCCCAGGGAGAGATTGTACTCTTTGTGAAGCAGGTGGGTAATAAGTAAGCTGGAGTAGGCATGCATGGAATGCGTTAAAAATTTCCACCTCTGTGCTATATAAACAATTTTATTAAGTATATAGTATATAGTTTCGCTTGTAAATATAATAATCTTTCATGCAGAGTATTATTACTTACAAGTCCTAATCCTAATTGATAAGTAAACAGGTGTATTAGATACGATACGATATTATGATCATCTTACTATGTAAGTCAATACAATCCTTTGTTCGAGATGTCGCTAAATAGAGTGTGTCTGTATGCTAATGAATCTCCCCGGAATAATTGTTCCGTATTTCTACTTTCACCAGGCATGCATGCATAGACTTTCACTGATTTCACCATAGTTACCAAATAACAGCGCTAGTGATATACACATAGGTATATATAGATTGATCCTCTCCTCGGGATTATTCCACATGGTTTTTAAAATTGACAAAGGACTTTTTTCCACTTTTTGATGACTACATAACAGTATGCAAGTATTTACTATACTATATGGATAGCGCAATCAAACTTTCCCCTTGTTTAAGTAAAAATTGTACTTAAATTTGAACAACTTCCAGCACAGGATACAATTTAATTTTGTGGGGGTTTTAATGCAACTCAAGAACACGATATCATTTTACCACATAAATGAAGATAAATTAATAATAAAGCTAGGTACATATGTACTTAATATGTAGGTGTTTTTAAGGAAACGTTATTCAAATTTAAAATTCCTCTTCCGGTATCAGTAATCAGTACATACATATACTAATGGACCGGGGAAAGCCAAAGTTGTTGTCAGGTTAAGACGTACATAGGTGTGTGTTAGAATTATGAAAGCTATTCCCATTCGGACTCTTGGTTTCTAAATGTTGAATCGAGAATTTTGCAGCAAACAAATTTTTTTTTTGAGAAAGTGAAGTTGTCTCCTCTGATCGATTTGAATGGTACTTAGCTTAGGTATGTAAGGAAGATATAAATTTAAGAGAACACATTGAAAGGAAAAGTAAAAACTGACTTGAGTGAAAGCTTTTGTGAGTGTATGAACGGTTAGCGGAAAGAGAAAGTAGATCGTATACATGCATAATATGTACTATTGCTTTATTCCTTTGAAGTGAATAATTTTTTAAACTCTGTGTAATTAATTGGATGAACTACCCTCGGTTTCATATCTATCCTCATATTAGATCTAGTCTAGTACCAAAAAAATGTTTAGAAATTTTACCCAAGCAAACTTCAAAGGTCGATTGTAATTACATCGTAACTTAGGCATATCTTACACAATCTATTTGAATGAACATTTCCTAAAGATAAATAAGCATACATGACTATGATTATGATTAACTAAAGTAGTTTGGTCGAAAAGTTTGTTAAAAAGTGATGATGATGATGATGATGACAAGTTACCAGTAAATACTAACATTAACAAAACCTTTATCTTCGCTTCTAGGTACGAAACCTTTGTAGCTTTCAAGTAATACTTACATAGTAGGAAATGAGAAATGCAGGAGTTCATGTTGTAATCGCAAGGATGTAGGTACATAGGTAGGTAGGTATGAGTGCGTGTAAGTACCATAGGTAGTATGCATTTCAGTCGTTGTCGTGTGTGAATTAGTGCGAATCAAAGTGAGATGAGGTGAATGGGAAAAAAATATTTATTGCAATTCACGATTCACAACCAATAATCTACAACTTAGATATGTTTTTAAAATTGTAATCGAATGTAAGTCATGTATTCAATGAGTATCATCTTTATAGCTCCATACTTCATATGGAAAGTGGAAAATCGAATCATTCAATTAATTGGAATTTAATTTCAACAACGAAGAAATCGTAAATCGGAACTCTGGATAAGTTACTACGTACATAGCTGTAACCATAATACCTTGAATTAATGTAATATAATAATATGTATCTTAGAATAAATGCAATGCAGTTGTCATGTCCGGTCAAAGTCAAAACAGTCCAATGACAAAAATTGTTTTCTTAAATATATCATGTTGACTTCATAGTGCATATGCATGCATTGAAATGTGTATAATATAATACGTTGCAATCTGTCTGCTATCTGCAATCTATTTCCTTAAGTACAGTAATAGTAATAATAGGTATACATATGTATGTATGTATGTTGATCGAAGAACTATACTATATGGGAAAATCAATCTTCTCTTGTAGGCTTGTTCACTAGTCGGTTAGTGGATGTACATTTCTAGCTAAATTAATTTTAAGCCTGTAAGTATAATTTAAAAAAGACGGCGGTTTGTGCATGTAATATCGTCTAAAGTATGTATCCTTAATCTTAACTAAATTAATATATAAACATATTTGTAATTAGAATAAAATAAATAAACGATGAGTAAATAAGCCCTCGTTTGGTACTCTCTTTACTGGGCTACCAATATTATATAATGTCTAGAGGGAAAAAAATAAAAGTGGCATGGTTATCAAATCAAATGGAAATGCATTCCTTGTAATAATTCAAAAACAAAGTTTAATTGCAATCTTTTGAACATATTTTCACCACTGCTGAAAAATCTTTTACAATTTAAACTATATCATGATGTGGTAGGAAGACATATCAGCTTTCACGAATTACACAGTTATATTTAACGCATCATCATCCCTGGTAGTTACTTCTTCGCCTCAGTCACTTTCACCTCGACTCGAGATTTCCATGAATCATCCCATCACCAGATTTTGCGATGCGAAAGCAGAGATGAATTTTGTCCGGACAGTATTCGTTATTTTTCCAGGACGTGGAAAATAATGGACTTTATGGGAAATAATAATGGAAAATATGGACAATGATGGAGAATATTCTTTGGTACAATATGGAATTTGTATTTGGGATTATTTCCTTTACTCTATGACTAACAAGTTGGTTTGCATACATCAACATAGTACTGCATTATTGTCCGTTTTCCAAGTTTGATATACCTAGCATATTATTGTCCGGGGACAATATTACATATATATGGTCCACCCCCTGATTATTGCCCGGTGCCATGCCTGAAAAATTATAGATTAAATGTCATAGTTTGTGGGGATAATTGCTTAAAAAATATAAACAATCACGCTCTGATTGCATTGTCGGATGCTGAAGACGTACCCAAGAATAAACCATATCTGGCTTCAAAAAATAAATTAAGAAGAAAAGTGCAATAGTTAAACAAAACTACTAGTAGTGTTGCTGTACTTGAGAAACCATAATTGAAAAATTTTTTAAACTGAAATTCAGTGTAAGAATTTCCTCAAGGCATGGACCGAATTTTCAGAATAAAGAACAGGGAACAGCTCAATGTAAACCTTCAAAGTCCAATTTATCTCGAGCTTCCAGAGAAGGAAGTGTACAAGTGGGAGGAGAAAAGCAAGGATTGCGGAGAAAACCATTTATATCGAGTTCACAAGTTGAAGAAAATAGGGAACCAATAACACGATTGAAAAGTTCTTAGATGAGCTCATGTTCTAGTGGAGGAGTGGAGTTAAGTTAATTTGAGGGTTTCAGTATTTATATTTATATTTACACCAGGATAAATTTGCATTTATAAAGAGAAAGTTTGAAAAGAGACTCACTGAGACAATAGATGGTGGAATCGGTTTCTTATGAATTTGCTTTAAAATGTAGCATAGCCCGTCTAGATAATAATATGAACGGCATCTCTTTGATTTTTTACATTCGGTGTTCCCTAGCGTTATCTCTTGACAGTAGTAAACGGTGAAAGTAACTTTCACCGTCTACTGTATGATTGAGGCAAAGCTAATGAATGCATTATGCAATATACAAACTTACATTTTGGCGTGGTACAAATTAGACGGGCTGGGCTATCTCCAGAAAATAATTTCATAAAAATACGTTCCAGTTTTTTAAAGTTACCTTGCTGCTTTTTTGAAACTTTCTCTTTACAAATGCATATTTATCCGAAATGACCTACTTCAACTCGAGCAAACTCGCAATTTTTTTTAGATGCGCACAGAATTGACCCACGCTTTTTTAAATTTAATTTAACTTAATGTAAGGGCACTATGTATGTAATTTTCTAATATTTGATTACGAAAAAGAAGAGATATCTCACCAGGGTGAGTTGTTTGCATCTTCTTCATTGAAGTCTGGTTCCGAGGTGATCCATATTCCCGAGTTGCCCCAATTCTGGTGTCAACCCCAACAAGACCCCAACACTGAAAAATGCCTTAAATTCAAATAATTCGAGTTGTCATAATCGACGTTTTCGTGTTTCATGAATCAACAGCGAGCAATAAAACATGTGTACCAAAATTAATACTTGTAATTGTATTGGTTTGGAATGATTTTTTTCTCAACTAAAAATTAAAAAACAATTTTCATACATATGATTACGTGTCTGTGTCAGTCTTGAATTCAGCATGAAAAATAATTTTTTAACTTTTAAATCGATAATCTGATAAAAATTTCTCACTATCAGAGATAATCTGATAAAATATTAATTGGTTTCCTTATTTATTCAATGATTTCTATGTTTACACGCATTTTTCTCGGAGACTTGGGAACAAAGCGTTACAAGAAGCTCCGGTATTCAGAATTGAAACCGAGTTTTTTAGATTAAATACATTTATTTATTTCCGTAACATCAAATGAATAAGATTTAAATCTTGATTAAAATTTTTAAAACAATTAGGAAAGTACATAAATTCATTAAATTTGGTAATAGTGTTTAACTTGTGCTATTTTAGTAAATTTTTAATTCTTTTAATAATTTGGATAAAAAATTCGGTTAGGGAATGTATGCATATGCTGTTGAAAGCGTAATCAAATTATACTCTTCCATCTAGCCCATCAAAGAAATTATACGCATGATATCTGGTTTTGATAAGATTTTGGCAACACATTAAGAGATTGGAAAGCCGATAAATTGTGCAAATTTAATTCTCCTTCATGAAAGCTACATCGCATTGAGTTTTCATCGTCAGGACTTCTAGTTCATCGTCAAAAATGCCTCCGCCGAAAATAAAAGTAGTTTCTAAATTAACAAAGCCACGATATCATATAACTACACCGCTTGCACGTTTTATTAATTACGCTAACTATATTTTCGTTTGTCCCTTTCAAATTACAAAACTTTGGAAAAATAACAGACCCTTGTACATTGTGAAACATGGGCGGATCCAAAAGGGATTTTGCCTAGTCTTTCTAGCTCTTGCATGCCCATGGTTTTTCCTGGAAATCAAGTCAGAAATTCCAAAGAGATCAGATGAGCCAAAACAGTATATGAGAGCCCTCTATAAGATCTTTGCTTACATGAGAAACATTGCGCTACTAAAGATTTTATGGTTAGATTCCAAGCACTTTGTAAGGATCTTGAATTACGCAGCTGGGAATGAAAGCAACGGCACATTGGCTACTTGGCGAAACAAAACATTGGCCAGGTTTCTTCGGCATGGCGTCATCACAAATATACTTTGCGTCCTGCACCTTTTGTACGCACTGTTTTTCTGGATCTCTGGTATCGGTCTCAGTCTCGTACCAGGAAGAGAAAACTATGGTAATACTTTTGATCTGTTCTGGACACGGATGCAAGTTGCTTCAAGCACAATCTACGGCTTTGATACTAGAAATCAGTTCCAATCACTCACAGTGGTGACAGCCCTGGGAAACCTCAGTCGATACCTGATTTGGTTCTGCAGCACTCCTCTTTGTTTGTTCATTACCATAACATTGTGGATTCCAACCGAGGCTTTTACTCGGCTTTTTCAAACGAACCGTAGTACAAAGGAATTACAGACAATGTGGAAGGAATACACGGCATTACGGGAATTATCCTCTATGTTGAACTCAGGTTTCGGAAATCTAATGACTGGACACTGTCTAACCGTCTTGTTCCTCTATGCCACTGAAATTGGGGCGTATGTTTTCATCCCAACTGGGTGGAAAGTTCTTGCCGACTTTGCTGCAGTTTGGTCATTCACAATCCTAAATTTTTTGCCTTTGCTTCTGTCGGCAGATATCTGCAATAAGGTAAATTAAAATTGTTTTCCAGCTTAGTTAGGGTTCCATTATAATTTTTAGGGTTTCTTGCAGATGGGTATTCTAAAAGCATGGCTGTCTCGGGAAGGAAACCAAAGAGTTGTACCATTCAACATTATGCAAGCAATGATGGATGATCTCAATAAGAATTTTGTTGCGGTGAAAGCAAGTCTAATATTTTTTATAACGTACTCCATGATTTTTACCGTAAGACGTTAGAAAGATGAACAAGCTTCTGATTCCAAAATGTTTTTGTTGTTGTTTCAATATATCTCCTTTTCTTTTCAGATGCTTGGTCAGTTGCTGGGTTACACGTTCATTTGTATGCAAGAGAGCTGCCCGTCGTCTTGTAAGCTATGTAAGTATGTAGTTTCCGATTGACGGCGACCGGAAATAATTCGGCTCGGAAAATTTTATGGGATTGGAGATGCGTTTTGTTGGAATACG
>JAHZNI010003220.1:0-13547 GCA_027744415.1 Seira ritae | reverse complement strand
CGTGTTTATATATGCCTCGCATGATTTTTTTCTCAGGATGAATGCTTCCTGAGATTCTTGTCAGATCAGAAGAAGAAGAGGTAAGAAAAAAATCAGAAGACGATATGTGTCTCATCTCATCTCTTACTTTTTGGTCACGGAGCATAACCATCAAAGAATCCAAAAGAAATGCGTGACGGTTCCTTTTTCCACATTACTACCGAAATAAGGTTAACTTCAGTCAAATGAGAAAGCAAAAAATATATATCGCGAAAAAAATATCGCGTACTCTGGGAATTTATTTTACTTCATATAAAATGTGATCATATCATTATCGTGATCGACCTCAAAGCAATGAATATCATCATCCTCTTCTCTTCTGGTGCGAGCAAGATTTTCACATTTTATTTAGACTTGTGCTCCTGATTTTGAAAAATCGTGGATCTTGTTCCCGTTGTTTTTTTTAAATTTTCCCTGTATTTTCCCCTCTCTTTCTCGAGAGGGAAGCATGGATGAGAAACGGTTGTAATGAAACATTTTATAGGCATTTTATACGCAAACACATCACATCCCATAGCTCGGCTAGAATGTCAAAGTTGATATGAATGATTAAAGTTGGCATGTTTTTTTTCTCCTTCTTTAAATCAGTACTGTACTGAGTCCAACTGTAATGTACCAAATCTTTCGTAAATGAATTTACGTTGAATGCAGATGACACGAAGGAGAAGGGTTTCCAAATTGATGCATGCATCATGGAAGCTCTGTTGTATCCTTAATGACACACTTCTCTGCAGCAGACTCAATGCAATCATAGGATCAAGAACAATAACGACTCCACTTTTTCTTCATCTTTAACAAATTACCGTCGAAAATAAAAATTTTACTTATTGTATATTGATTGGAGTGTATTACCTATAGGACTAGAGAATGGGAATAAGATAATGATGATTAACCTCCGGGAAGCGATGCGTAAAATAAAAAAAAAGAGTTTACATTTGTGTAAGTGTAATACTTCTGTCTTGTCTTCAAGCTCCAGACTGTTTTAATGATAATGATGGCAATACGATTGGAAAACATCAGAAGAAGGAAGACAAAAAAATATATATAATATTTTTTTCAAGATCATTTACTCCTTTTTCATGTTGTAATAATAACTCTTCGAGTAATTTCAGGTGTAGCAAAGCGTACCCTTCTCAGTTTTACGAGGTAAATGTCGTGTAGTGTGCGCATATGGATGTACAACATAGCATGGCTCTCGAGGAAAAAATTTCAAAGTCAGAATATCAGAAGCGGGAGCAGCAATCAGTGAGCTTCCGAGTGAACATCCGTGACGAAAAAAAATGATATTATGTGGGAGCCACCGCATTATATTCCTTTGTCTTCCTTACATTTCGACTAATGTGTATATAAAAATATTTCTGGGGTATCAGAACATACACTGCTCGTCATAAATAACACTAGAATATTTGTTCTCGTTTGATGTGACCACTCAAACTTCTCTTTAAATCTCATCAAAAACACATTAATGGTCCAGCAACAATCGTAATCGTATTGAGGAAACAAAGCGTTTTTTCTGTATTTCTTTCCCAACAACGGATTTACAGTGATCTGAAAAGTGAGTGTGGTGGTTTCGTTATATATTTTTTGTGTAATTATTAGATTCACCTGCCTGACTGAATAATGCTTCCATGCGATGCCTTGCATGGTTTGGCGAAGCAATGTTCGGGAAAAATCGAATCTAGTCCACCACCATCCGCTCGTCTAGTTCCGAGAACTTGATTAGGGATTAAATTCACCAGAAATTTAGTCACATTAATCAATTTCTCTAGAGGTTCTTGGAAACCCTGCCGTGTTTCTCACGAGCTTTACTGTCGTCATCATCAAATCCTTGTTATGATATCACGAGACAAGAAGGAATCATATTTAACTATGGTTCTAATAGTAATATAATTAGCTACCAGGAATTTGTTAAACACTTCATAAAAAAAGTTTCTCCTCACTTACGCTAATCCAATCTTAATATTTTAGCGAGATTGTAATTCATAAACTAACTCAACAACATTAAAGTGTATATGCATATACGAGTTTAGCCAAAAAAAAAGTTTGTTACTACATGCAAAAAAATAAATTGTTTCAATATCGCAAAAGTAGTTTATCACGTGTTATCTCGAAATTAAATCATCCCTCCATTTTCCGCTTCTCCACCTCACATCATCATTATAATTATCGCAATAATTTTTCGAGTATGTAGGTAGAAAGCCCTCGCGTAAGTACGAGAACATCTTGAAAAAATGAAGAAGCCTGCTCCTCTCCTCTCCACTTTGTACTTTACGTGCATATTTTATCAGGAGATAATTTTTTGGACTAAAATAAGTTGATGACGACGATGATTAGAACCAAGTTTAATTTATTTTTTGTAGTTTATTACTTGTTCTAAGACACTCTCTAATTCGTGGGTAGGTAGCACATATAAATGCTTTGGCTCGCCGTGTACGAAAAAAATTTTTTAGCCAAAAAAAAATTGAGAGGGAGCATAACATAAGGCAATGGCGTTTTCAGTAATGTCGGACTTCCTTGATGAATTACAATGAACGATAATAATGACAGCTTATATAATGTGAAGTATAAATTTTTCCCACAATAAATCCCAAGAAGACGGAGCAACTCGTATGTATCTCTAAATACATTTTTACAAGCTCTACTTCGTCTGCCTGCATCTCAAAAGCAAGACATGGCCATAATGTATCGTATCATCCGTATCGTCATCATCATCATCAAGCAAAAAGGCGAAAAATACTTCTTGTGTAAAATAAGCCCATAGGTAACAAAACTCTGTTTTTAAATTGATGGGAAAGATTGTAAATAACATTTTTATTGAGTCCCAATATTCCTTGTACAGCAGAGAAAAAAGTTGTTTTGAAGTCAGACAAGAAATTTTTCTCCTCTCCCAATGCCCCAATGACGACGACGAAAGAGGAGTTCATCACATTTCTGATTTCACATTACATACTACTATTTTTCCCTTCCTCCATAATAATAAGTATGCAAAAACAATTACAATGGATTGGATTGGATGATGATGATGCTCCATATTTTTTTTCTAACCAGACGAACTGGTGCGATACTTAAATTACTAATTTCCACATTTCCCATGATTCATCCCCTTTTCTTAAAAATTTTTATGGATAAACTCTCAGCATTAACATGCATCTGATTCAAATCAACTGAAATATAAATGTGCAATGCAATCATCACTGTCGATGTTCCGAGAAACTTTTTGCGTGGTTTCTCTAAAAATGGATTGCGATTGCATACATATCTACATCCTAATTCAAGAATTTAAAAACCTGCACTTCTGACTTCTGATGCGTATTTCGTTTGACTTTCAGCATCAACCTGTTTTTAAAAAATCATTCAGATATAGGTAGGCACTGTAAAAAAAAGTTTCTCAGTTAAAAATTTTTTATAGCTATTACAAGTCCCATGATTACTGTAATAGTAAGCGTGGACAAAGACAAAATTATAGAGGAGCTCGATATGGAACTTTTCCGATCCCTTCTAATTTTTTTATATTTCGGCCTAGCCTGGCCTGACTCCTTCATTTCAGTCAATAACAATTTTGGGAAAGTGATGTGATTCTTCACATCTCTCGTCCCCGATTGCATGTTTCTTTTTTTTAAAGAATGCATGAGTCAAAGAAACTCATTGCGTTTGTCATAAGGGGCCCCTTTCCTTCTCGTCATGCTATCATTATCCATATATTCCTTAATAATCCTTTATCATCTTGGACCAATACGTACGAATGGAGTCGGAGTCGAATCAATAAGTCGAATCATTCGAGATTCTCCAATTCCACATATTTTTGTAATAATAGCTTACCGTGGGGGTATTGATGAGTGAAGGAAGGACATGACATGCATGCATATGGATATGACTAAACGATTAAGATTTATCAACGCTGGAGGAGATGAAGTCGAAAATGAAATATTTAGTAATGATGCAACATAACATATCTCTCACTTTTTTCTTCGGATACAATTGAAGGAGTGTTGGTTTGGGGAAAAGGATTTTTTTCCTTTCAAAAAAGTGTAGATTGTAGATCTTTTTTTGTCATGTCTGTCTCACATCTGGATTCGATTTGATTCTTGGTATCGCTATAGTCACCAACAATAATACCCCACATGATATTATTACTCACGCGTCTTATAAAAAAAATCTTATATTGCCATTGCCATCATTTCACTATGATATGATATGATTGGTGTCCATCCGTCGTCGTCGTCGACGAAGAGGTCTTTTGATGAGAAGAAATGGATTGAATAAAGTCTAATAATATGATGATGGTTCCTTGGTTCTGTTGTCCCATTTTCTTTTCGAAGTCGCCTTCTTCCTTCCACCACCAAACTCATACGACAAAAAAATCATTCCTCCAGAATGGGAGTTTATTTGCTACATGGACAACACAGTCATAAAATAATAGCAACCTAATATTTAACTAGCCCAGCCAGAGAGAGAGAGAGTGTGTGAGTGTGGTGTGGTAAACACAAATAATATTATTATGTATTTTTTCCCTTCGTCAATGTAATGTCTTCCTTCGTAATTTGATGGTTTTAACTAAGTTTATTTTGGAAGATGAAGAAGAAGGAAGGAGAAAATTCCGGAGATGTGCTTTTTCTCTCTCTCTTCCTTAATGCCTAAATCATAATAAAAGAGGGATTCCTTTCAGTTTCCTTTCCAAGTTTTGATTTCTTTTTTTTCTTCATATGATCATGAAGTGAACACGATACGATCCCGAAGAAGAAAATGATGATGATAGGATTAATATGATATATTATTGACATATGATATAATGATCCTGTCCCTAAATAGCGTTATTAATGGATGGCATGGCAATGCAATGCAATGGCAAGCGAGAAATTTTTTTCCAGGGAAGAAAAGGAATGTCGATGTCGATCCGAGGCTGAAATGAAGTTTGATGTTATATTTGGTTTTACTATTTTCCCTTTCTTAAGCCCAGAATAAAGAGAGAGCAAGGGCAGCAACATGAGGGGGTGGTTTTAAGTTTTGATTTTTGTTTTGGTTCCCTCGCTTTATGATGTATCTTGACTCTCTCTCTCCGTCGGTGCATCACCATCAATTCTTTAAATCCCTCCTAATGTGCGTATTTATTCTTTGACTTGCCTTGACTAGGAATAGGAACGAAGAAGAAGGAGCATCATGATCATTGCATTGATGATATGATTCCAGTTCTTAAAAAGTTTCAGCAAGAAGACCCAAGGGGACAAACAAACAACGACCGTTATAATAAGTAAACAAAAAAATCTAATATGAAACTGGAGGATTGTGTTGATTTGGTCACGAGGAGGAGAGGAGAAAATCATGTCATATACTTTCATTATGATTATTACTATTATTACTACTACTGCTACTACTATCATTGTTTATCTCGCCCACTCCTGCAAAAATAAGCCCAAGCCCAGCCAAAGCCAAGGGAACCTTATAGTAGAATGGTAGTATGTTACCAACCGAAAAAATAAAATATTATAGTGAATTTAATGCACCTCATTTTCAGTTGTTGTTTTGATCTGCTCCAATGCAGTTTCTCTCGTGAGGAGGGAGCGAGTGCAAACTGCAAACATTTTCCCCATGTGAAAATGTGATAGGGGAAAAAATCGTTCGCGAAAAACGAACATTGATGCGATAATGATGTTATTGGCGCTCCGCTCCAAGTCCTGGTGCATCTTAGTCTTTTCTGAGACGAAGAGGCAAATAATGCCATAAAAATCTGTAAATTACAATGGTATTATCATGTTCTATCGTGTTCATTTCCACTTGAGTTTTCATGCGATCTTTTTTTTTATTTCGTTCCTACTTATTGGTATCTGATTGCCTTCACCTATTCGAACAAGACAATAAGTAAAGTGCGAGGATTCTTTTCTTGGTTTGAGTTGAGGAGCAACAGCAAGCGGATGCAATTTCTCTTGTCGTATTTTGAAGTGACCATGAAAATCTTTTTTTAAATTTCGTTGCAAAAACTTGAACTTGTACCGCCAATAGTTACTTGCACCTTCGTGTAAAAAAATGCCTGTACCTATATTGTCTGTATAAAAGAACAATCTTTTTTATGGGTCTACTCTGCATAATAATCTTGCCGTTTCCTGTGGAAAAAACTAATTGTTGTAGTAGTAGGAGTAGGAGTAAGAGCTGAACAAATATACATAGATACTAGATACATACAGTCAGTCCGGTAATAAAGGCTGTTGCATCATGATTAAAACTGAAAGGAAAGGAATAATGTAATTTTGCAATTTTATCAAAGTTACCGTATCCTACAACATAGATGCACATCTGCCGTGCCGCGTAGCAGTAAGTACAATAGTAGACCACCTCATCATCCCACAACAACACGCCACGAAAGTAACATTACGTACTTAGGTACATTAAGAAAGAGAGTAAGTTCACTTTTCGTTTCTACCTCAATTGCTGTCGATGCTTTCCGCTCCCCGGAGTAAGTAAGTAGTACATAATATACATACATACGCTTTCGCTAGCATAATTCCCGCAAGGTGCAACAATTCCTGAAAAAAAAACTGCAACAAGATGGAAATTGCACTTGCAAATTGATAAAGAGCTGGAGTGAACGGAATACGAAATTAGGGTCTTCTTATGGCCATAGCTTATCTCGTTTTTTTCCTACTTATTATTTCACTCCATGCTGTAGTTTTTTTTTGGCAAGATTCCCTTATCATTGATTTCAGGCAGCTTTGATGGAAAATGTTAATTGGGCCAGGCCAGACATTTTGCATAGCATGTACCGACATTATTAAATATAGATATAAATAGGTAAAAAGGTAGATTTTTTCTTGAGTTCACCCTAGACCGTTTTGTTTTCATTGTACTGAGCACTGATCAAATGTGAGACTCATTTCGTATGACAATCAAATAAACCACAAAATATTATCCAGATGCTCCCTCTCCGATTCCTCTAATAATCGTAATAAGTAGACAATGACAGTAGTAGTCATCATCCTCATCGTCGTAACAATGATAAAGAGCAATGATGGTGATGGCTCAGTGATGCGATGCAATGTGGTAGTGGTAAGTAGTGGTGGTGGTGGCACACAGGAGCGGTCGTGCTAAGATTCCAAGCAGGCTTCCAGTTCCATGCACCACGAACTTTGTTGATGGGCTTCTTTCATGATTTCTGTAAATTCACGCAAGATAGTAGTAAAAAATAAGAGGGAGCAAAAAAGACGAAACCAGTAAATGAATGAAGGAGCTTCATCTTCATCATCGACATCATCATTTTATTACAAGTCTCATGCATCCCTAATCCCATCATAATTTTAAGACATCACATCGACATCACAGCAAAGCAAACTACTAAACGTTTGAGCTGAGCAACTCCAAGTCGCTGCTGCTGTGCTGCTGGAGAAAATCATTCGCCCTTGAAAAATTTATGACTCCTAATGCCAAACGGAAATTACGTCAAAAAGAAAAAAACTCCCAGAGCTTTTGTTTTCGGTTTTGTGTGGGATTTTTTTCCTGCAATATCTTAATGAACAATGTATGTATCTTTGTATAGGAAAGTAGATAAAAAAATTAAGATGGAATAGAAAATCAGTAAATATATTTTTATTGTTTCTCTTTGGTGGCGTTGTCTTGCTTCTAGTGATGTGGTAGTATCTAGTAGTCGTGCTGATGGGGGTGGTGGTGATATGTACTCTTTTATCTCTTCATTGCATCGATACACACTGTCGGTCTAGCTCGAGCATGTTCTTACAGAATATTATTCACACGTTGCAATGCATCGCTAAATTTTACAATGATGATGACCAAGAGACCAAGAAAGAAGAAGTCAGCTTGATAAGATCGCCTCATAATTTAGGGATCACTTTGATAATATATTCTTGCATAACTCGAACGAACAAGCTTCTAATTTCTATTTTGCAAAGCATATTTTTTTGGAGGCTGTAAGCATCCTTTCTCACACCCACAATATATAAGCTTTGCATATTTGATTTGCCATGTTTTGAAGATTGAGAAAAAAACATAAAGGAAACATTTTTTTTTCATCCCGGGACGTTTTGGACAGAGAAGTGTTCGTGAGGCCGAGGCCCACCACCTAATATACATGCCTAGTTAGTATCTGCATAGCGTGTTTATGTATAGCCATAGCCATAGCTTGTAAAATAATTTTTGGTATCGGAATCACATCTTCCTTTTCCTTTTGCTCATTACTTAGATTAACCCATTACATAAATAGGCAATTTATGCAAGAAAATTGTTTTTTAAAAAAGGGGGCGAAGATGTGGCACGGGAACACGTAATTTCTGCGCTTGGTCGATCACAACATTCAGTCAGCGAGATAGATATATTTATTTCTTCAAAAAATGAAAAAAATCTCTCTAGGGAGATGCTGAATTTCAAGTGAAAAACACGAATCTATACGCTATCTTTATTGAAAATATTTGAGCTCCACTGAACACACGGCTCCTGGCTTTTTTCTCAAAAGGCCGGTAACATTGCTTTTTAAAAAAAAACACTCTCCCCTCTGAGCAGATTAAAATTGCAAAGGAGAAGAGCAGACAATAATACGCGTGGTTGTTACTCAAACGCCCTCGTATCGCTTATGGAAAAGGCAATGTACCTATATATTTAGCAATATTCTAATAAAAAGATTGCTCATTATTACGAAAGAAAATGAAATACCTACACATCACATCAGAAAGGATCAAAAAAGGAGTAGGAGGAGGAGAAGAAGAAGAAAGAGGGAGATATTACATACCTACATACATAGAATAGTAAGATCATCGTGGGTAATGTTTAAATGAGATGAGATGAGGGTAAACAATGGCGCAATAACTCATGGATCCTTTCGCCACGCTGTATTGAAATGACGGGTGCTCAATAAAGCCAACCATCAAAATCTTTGAGAGAAAAAAAACTACATTTTATTAATAGCCATTTTTCTCGTCTCCTGACATGCACGTCAAGACAAGGTATTTAATATGCTTAATCGATTCACAGTCAGTCACAGAGGCAGATTGTCCAGCAAAGAAAAAATATATATTATATATTATTTCGGATGCTCAAGCATTGGAACAAAGTAAAATGGACAAGCGTTAAACACTCAAAAAAAGTATTATAGAGAGGGGAAAGCCTATTCGTATTCGTATATTTCAAATTGGGAGAGAGGAGATCGAGGAGACCTGGATGAAAAGGAGCTTGAATAAAATGGAAGCTACATAAGCTGAGTAAAGGATAAGGGTTGATGTTGCTGCTCTTTTCACATTTTTCATTATGCAATGCAATGCTATGCATTTTACTACTTCTATCACTTTGATGATGAATTATAAAGTATTGGAGATTCCTTAAATGAATTCTCCGGGATCTACAATCTACTTCTCAAATTGTTCCATTATCACCGGGCACAATGAGCCCATACGCTTTGGAAAATGCTTTCCTTTCATTTCTCGAGCTGTGCTGAACCCTTTTTCCTTTTTGATAAATCAAACATTCATCAATTACTGTTTATGTTTTGTCCATGATTTTGAAGAGTTAGCAGAAGCCCGCAGCACTACTGCAGTAGCAGCAGCATGGATGCTCTTCTCTGTATTTTTTTTATTTGCTCGAGTGTCTCTTGTCTCGGTTTTCACCTCCATTGACAAACTACTTATTGAAAGGGTTCACTGCTGTTAATTGGACAGTAATAAAAATGATATCTGATTTCCTTTCTTCCTGGACAGAAGAACAGAGGACCTCTCCTCTCTCTCTCTCGTCCATCATCATGTCCATTGAAATTTCTCTTGACTCTCTCTCTCTCTTATTCCTTCGCTTCTTGAACAGCGAACATCAAAGCAAAGCAGTGATGTGATGTGATGTGATGATGAGAGCAAACAAACAGCTTTTGTAAAACTCGATTAGAAAGTACTTGAACAATCTTTAAAAAAACAGCACAATCGAAAGAAGTCAATAGATTTCTGTTTGTGATATCAGCAGCGATTGGTTGAAGAAATATGAAATCATCGAAGCACAAACTTGATTTTTTTTTCTCCAGCATCATCGAGGAGGTTATTTCTAACGAGTCAATATTTGTCTATTTATTATGCATTTCTTACTTTCGGTTTTTTTCTCTCCATTGTACATATTTTGTATTGTATTGTCAGCTGAAAATACAAGGAAGAAACGCATGGCTTTTTTTATATTTTATCATAATCATGATGAGATGATGATGTGGAATAAGCGTATCTGATGTGTGTGATGTGATGCATGCATGCATGGGTGTCAATACACGTCAGTCAAAAAAGAAATCATGCTCATATTATTATTATGCAAGTACTTAGTTAAATTCAAATCCCGTTGACTGTTGCTCAAACAATTAGAGAGTGTCTAATAATCAATGGATGGATGGAGGGTACGTATTTAGATGAAAAAGAGATCTATAAGCTATGCCTACAGACGGACGTAATGATGAGGATGATGGCCATTACTACTTATTTATGATATAATTATCAATACATACGAACACGAAGTCAATATTATTTCATCATATCATAATATTCGATCGAAGAATTGAAAATCGAAAAGGAGCAGATGTTCAAGAAAGAAAGAGGAAATCGACAAGTTTTTTTTTGAACACTCGTCTTGGCCTCCTCTCCTGGATTCCTACATTACAGTCCAGATCCCAGGTTGAATTAAAATTACTTATCAAGTATTATTAAATAAGTTTTTTTGCGGACACCACCGTGCATGAGTCCGTTACAATAAATTTGGCCAAATTGGTAAGCCATTTCGATACATGAAGGAACAGGAAAGGATTAAATACACCTTATCCAAGCCGGTCAAGCAAAACAGATATAAAAAAAGTAGTCTCCTCCAAGCTCAAGCTCATCTGTGGTCCGTGGTCGTGGTCCTTAGCATTGGCCGATAGGATAGAATGATGAAGGTGTTGGTGTGGCACATTTCAGCCTGCTGTTGTTTCCCTCCTCGCAAGGAGAAGGAAAAACGTAACAATGAAGTCATGAAAAGTGAATGTGAAAATGCTCCTGCTGTTCTCAATGGCTCAATAAATCCATCCGGTTCTTTTTTCTCGTGAAGTCATTTATTGGTTTCTCATACTTTACTTATTGTTATCATTTAACAATCTTCAAAACAATTCGAATGCAATATCCTGTCAAAATTAAGGGGATGTTACATGAAAATTTTATATTATTTTTATTGCATTCAAGTCAATCGTCGTCATTTCTTCCCTTATCTGACTTGCCAGATCTATTGCGGTGCTATTACAAGGGGCAAGCGGTATCGACAGCAGTTATTTCATTTCATTTTAAACTTCTTCTTAAGTAATAATAATGATAGTAATACTTCTTCTGTGATGCCTATCGCTTGATTTCTGCGATATATTTTACCATGCGTGCTGGAAATGTGCCGTTTTTTCTTATTCCATTGCAATAAAGCATATGAGATATTAATGAATAATAATAATTCTTTTTTCTTCTCCATTCCAAATTTTTTTCATGACTCTCAATTCACTCGTCCACACAGGGAAGCTCCTTAAAAAGAGGAGTGCACGCATAATACTTTTTCCTTACTCCTTTTTTATGAGCCATTTGGGTTGTGACTGTGTCTAATTGATTCACAGAGGTGCATCTCACTGACTGAGCTCTTAAGCTCATGAGAAAATTATTGAATTGTACGAAAGGAAATGGTAACCTCATTTTGGTCTTGGAACCTCAGGTATTACACTTACTTCACAAATACATAGGTAGGTGTCTAGAATGTGGATGTATAATTCATTGAAAATTTGCATTCAAATTAATCGTGATCGCATGATGATCATGATCGTGCTTCGAAATTAGGCTCAGATGCAGAACATAATATGTATCTTTTTACGATCTTTTTGTGTCTCTGTGTGGTGACCGATGGTGCGGACTGCAGACCATGCCACCGAAATCGTATGATATTATGTATTAGTTTCTTAGCTCTTCTGATCGATTATTAGGTGGCCTGCTGGAAGATAACCCGTTTATTTATGGTTTCATCTGATCGTTTTTGCATTATCATAAGGTACTAGGTACGAGATCATCATTATCGTGTTTATCTTTCTTCACGATTTTTCTTTCAAAAATTTGTTGTAGTATTTCTGCATCTACATCCACGTATATTATCTTCTTCGGAGAATTAGGGACGGGACGGAAAAGACAGTTGTAGCGTCACGGACTGCATTCCGCATTGACTTACTTAGTTAGCGAGGAGGCAGTAAGAAGAAATCAGGGGAAAATCTGTATCTATTTATGAGGAGACACAAATCTCGCAACTATTTTCTTTCCTCCACTTTTTTTAGATTTCCTTTTATCGATGATCATGATCATGTTTGTCACACTCTACTAGTTTTGTGTAGTGAAAAAAAGAGAAATTTTCATACACTCCCGTCTCGTTCATTCGGATCGTCGTCATCCCTCCTGTTCCGGTGTTTGCCTTTCTATTGATGGGAAAAGAGGCAACAGTTGCACTGGAAAAGACTAAGACTGTCGCTTGTTTAAGCTAAGTTGTGGCTTCCAGCAAAGCCTCCTCACTCACTTTTTTTCTCGGTCGGTCGGTCGCTCAGGCCGGTATCGAAGAAGTTTCTTTTAAGAAGCTTTTATATTTTTGTGTGTATCATTGACTCTTCATCTCTCTATTTTCTTCCCGTTTCCTATTCAATTTTTTTCCAATTCAATTACATTTTTGTGAAGGCATAAGATAATGATGATGACGGTGAGCTTTATGCGCCTTGTAGACACTATATATTTTGTATTTATGGCATATTTTTTCTCCGCTCTTCCACCATTATCACTAACTACTAATGGAACATTTAGTGACTACTCCAACAACTCCTTCCCTTACTCTACTGAATCAGGAGTCTCTACTCAAGTGTAGGTATTTGATGAGCTGGTGTAGTTCCAAGAAAAAAAACTGAGATATAGAGTGATTGGTGGCGGATATTTTTGGTGTGGAACAAATTAGTGGAGACAGTCGCCAAAATTTACAGTCGATTGACACGTATGTTAGCATGTTGTAAAAGAGTTATATGCAAATACTATAGAACTTGAGTAATATATCGAAATTGTATCCTTTTTTCCCTTCTCCTCTCCGTTCTTTTTTCTGAGAAAAAGTGAGAAACGAAGTTTACTGATATCAGTGAAAAGTTCGTTTGAAGAACTGTTATGGTTTTGTAAATGTGAATTTTTGCTCCCAATACATACATACATAGTACGCAATGCCGATGATCAACATCATCATCACTTTTTCCTTTTGCGTTTTTTGTCGTCGATTTACTCTCACTATCATCGACTCACTCATTCAGATTCATCTGTTTCCGATAGTAATTCATGATAAGGAAAGAAGACACTGACGATGTTTATGCCACCATTTCTTTCTCTTTTTCTCACTTCTTCTTTCTTCCCTCTGAACATGGTATACAGCAATAGTTCGATATAGTAAACTCGCAAGGGACGCCCTATTTTTGGACGCTATGATCATAGTTTATTGTACGTATAGTAAACTTGGACGGTATAAAAATATTG
>JAHZNI010003219.1:0-11121 GCA_027744415.1 Seira ritae | reverse complement strand
TAAACATCAAATCCAACGTGTCTTCAACGGATTGCACAATTAAAGATTTCTAGACTTCACTACATAAAAATGCTGGCAAAAATTTTGAAATGATGCATCACTGAACTTTTGTTTTATTGTTCGCATGATGATGGCCAGATGTGCCATTAGTTGTAGCTGCTTCATTACTGGCAAATGTGTTCATCATGAAATCATAGAAGATGGAAAAGTTCTATTAAACGATAGAAAAAGAAAAATCAATCAGCAAGATTCAATAAACACATCAAAACGTACTTATAATAAATACTTATGCATTTAAAATTGAATTTATGACGAATAATAGAGTACAATACCTTTATTGCTAAGTAGACAGCACCTATGTAAGCAGCAATGGCAAGGGATAGAACGAGATCAAAGACGGCTGGTTTCACGCTGTAATCGGATTAAAAGGTCGAGTTAGGTTAATTAAATTACTTAGAAACATTGCGCAAACTTCAACTCCGGAAACTTACTCGTAGGCAACAACAACTCCTGTTGTGCTATCATAGAAGACAAGGTTAGCGTCCCGCTTGTCAGGTTTCATAGTAAAGAGAGAGGTCTCATGGGTATATCTGGCCAATACATTCCTCAAACTCTGAACAAACTTGTTATGCTTCCCCGCTAAAAGCTGAGCCGAGCGAGGTTGGGAAGTTATAAAGTCTAGTAAAGAAGTTACAGACTCGTCAGAAACGCCCAGGGATCCTGAAAATGCTGTTCCCACTTCAGTTACATTGTAAAGACTAGCTGCCAGAGCCTCTGCAATCACTCTTGTTTTTGCTGCAAGATTTTCAACATCGACATTGTCTTTGACATCAAGCATGCTGGACTTGACAAGGGCAGGACTCTGTGGATAATAAAAAAATGACGAACGTCATTAATACCAATTAGATTTTGATAACAAAGAAATGCAACGGCACTACCTCGGCTGATGATAAAGTAACTGCGTTGATCTTTTTCAAATGAAACTTCTCATGCTCCCATGCAAGCAAATTTTCAGTGCGTATCTTCTTCTGGCTTATCTCAACAGCCAGAGATGGCTCCAACTGGGCGGCAGCCTTTTTCAAGTTCTACATTACCATAAAAAGAATAGAAAATACACATTACTTTACACGTTTACACTATAAATACAAACAATTCGTTCGGTCAAAACTTTAAATGTACAAAATGCAAATTGTAGATAGTCCTAAATAAGTCTACAAAAGTATAATAAATGAATAATCATACGTTTATGAAGATACTCAGCATAGTTCCCTCCCTAATGGATCGTGACACATGAATATACAGCTTGTCAGGATTCGACGTAAGTGAATCAAGACAAACCACAAGTCTGGTGTCCTGCAGGTCACTCTGATCAGTCGAATCCACTTGATCCTCCAAATATTTTTGAGTTCCTTGGTAATTAAAATGGCCAGCTCCAGAGAGCAAAAAGAGGATCGAATTCGACGGCCTTCCTCCACTTCCAATCTTCGTTCCCGTTCCTCCTTTGGTACTGTACAGGTGAGAGAAGACTCGGGCCAGCTCTAGCAGAGAAACAGCTCCAGAACCATTGGAATCCGCACCGTACGATAACTCCGCAGCCGGACTCATGCTATCGTAATGTGAAGAAATTAAAATAGGAAAACTTCGGCTTTGTTTGCTTCCCAGAAGGGCGCCTTGGACGCTGAGTATATGTGCATCGGACATGACCTTTGGAGTACCGAGGGAAGACACGAGTTGAACACCGTTCCCGTGAATGTGCTGGAACATTGTCTGAAGAGCGGAGCGAGCAGCGCCCATACTCTCCGCAGATTCTTTAATGGTCTGGTAGACTTCATTTACATCAGGGGACTCCTGTATGAAATACACTGGAACTGTAGTAAACTCTTCGAGCATAACTTGCTCGAGCTCTTGGATTTGCTCTTTCAGTTCTCCAGTGATACTGGAGATGTCTGCGGGCACAATTACGACCACACCGGCGACAGAGTGACGGAGAAGGTCGCGGTACATTGCGACTGTTAGGTCAACAAGACGAACGACATAACAGCGACGAGGACTTGCGACAATTTGAGAGCCGGGAAGAATCCTTGTTTCAAGATTTAGAAGTGATCCGCTTGTTCCTATTTAAAAACAGGCATTCAAAATATTTGATTTACATCATTAAATACAACAAGCCTTTATCATATTTCCAAAATTAAAATCTATACCGTATGAAGATCCATGAAGGTCAAACTGCTGAAGTCTGAATGCAGGGAATTCCTTGGACGCCAGGCATGTTGGCGAAATCGAGACGAAAATGGGAAGGGCCAATATCAAATACGCAAAGAAGGAAGTTCGACATAGGTCTAGAATCTCATTCCCTTGATCAAACCACATGATGATGGTGATCTAAGGTACATCCGCTCGTAAAAATCTTCGTTGCTCGTTGAAAGAACACAACAAAAAAGTCCGGAATAAACTCTACACTCAATTTCCTACCATCCTCCACTCCACAACTTTCCACGATAAATTACTTTTTGTCGCTCGCTTTAATCATTTGGCAAATATTATTTTATATTTAAAAAGTATTGAACAGGTAAATAGTAATTAATTAGGATAATGTAAGAGTAAACACGAGCAATTTTAAGTTCTACATGATTGCGTAATGGGCACGGCAATTTTTTTTAAATCCTCAGGTGTATGTGCGCTGCTGTTATTATTGTGAGGCCGTCATAAACAAGTATAATATCATCTATCCAGTTCACTCTGTTTACTTATGATGAGGGACCGGTTTTGAAAGTTTACGCTTGTCTCATGTTACCCCAGACCTAGTCCAGGCAATGTCTATACGCTATCCAGAGCTGAATGAATAGGAGTTTCTTGGATTGTTCTTGTTCTTTGTCGTTCGCATTCGCAATTCGCATACGATGCGACTGCTTTTTAGGCGTAGCAAAGAAATCAATTATTGGACAACATAGCTAAGTTTATCATGACTTTAAGGACCCGACGACAAATTGAAAGGAGGGCCTTTGGTAAATGTCATGTCAGGTTCTAAAGTCTGGCTTATCTAATTTAATCCCAAGGAAGATGAATGATGCTACATGAATGTATTGTGTATTACAGTATTACATATTATTATTCATCTTCGTTGAATTTAATCGTGAAAAATAGAAAATTGCAATTTAAAACCACTTTGACTTTTGCCATCAATATGATGCATCTGAGACTTTTATTTTTATTTCATAAACTCATAAACTTTAACAACACCTTCAGCATATATTATCTGAAGAATTCAAAGCATTTATTTAGTGTGCATTTATATATAATTACGGCAAAAAATTATATATTAATTAATACTTTTATTTCTTCTTCATGCAACATTCAGTCTGCCAGATTTTATTTACCTATTTAATGTTATATACTTAATTGATTTCAATAATACCCGTATATATTTAGGGAGCGGTTCGAATTTTGATTTCAGTTCGACAACAATGGATTGAGACATGCAAAATAAATTATTGCTTACATTATTATTCGGGAAAATGAGACATAATATATTGCGAGAGGATTTGTATTTCAGAATATATTCAATGATAAATATAGCATTTCGACCAATCCGTTATTGTTTTCCGGAAAAATGGGTTCAGTTAAGGGTATACTTGATTATCATTATCACTATCACTAATATTGCTACTCTCTCTAACATTGAATCGGGCGTTGCTAGTCTGGGTTGAAGGATGATGAACTAGCAATATTTTTTTTAGCTTGCATCGTCTTTGACGAGGGATAAGGATTCAAGGAATATTAATTTTCGTCATTCGACATATTGCCTCATATAAGTTTAAATTTAAAAATGTACAAATGCAGTAAATAATTTCACACGGTGCGACTGCAACTGAAACCACAACCTTCTTTAAATTTGACTGTTAAACGACTCGATTTTTTATCCCGACACATTAGAACTCTGCTTCGATGAGGGATGATCTGCTGCTTCTACGGAGTTAAAGCCATTGGCATCATCATTTCCCTGGCTTCATGGTAGGAAGGAGGAGCTGCAACAAGAAATTATTTCGTCGCAGATTTTTTGTCATTCTCATTTCATACAGTTTTGTCATTTTTAAAAACGTCTTACGTGTTTCCGCCCTCCTCATCATGGCGCACTGATACTGTAAATTAGCTGAACTGTACGACGGAGGCAAAGAACTTGTCGACTTCGACCTCTGTCTTCTTCCCAGGTACATCGATTGTCCGTGACTCATGAATTCTGGCGTTCTTCTTAAAAATTCATTTACATGGCTCGACGAGCCGGAAGCGGACGACGAAGGTGTGACAGTACCCCCCGACCTCCTCCCATCAATTCCTTCGCTGCTGCTGTAATGCTGCAAATGACGATTCATGCAAACAACCCGACTGTTATGTCCGAAAGGTACAGTTCCAATTACGATTCCGAATGGAATGGAGAATTTCTCGGCTTTTGAAGCCTCCAATGTAAATAGGAGGGTGTATTGGAGGTCGATAGATTTTGATCTCATTTTACTTAAAGCCCCTAATCCAGTTGGGAGGGAAAATGCAGGGAAGTTGAAAGAGTGAGCCCAGATCCCATGTTCACCTTGGCTTATGCTCGGGCCTCGTATCCTCAGCAAAGTCCTATTCTCAATTTTGCTTGCACCATAGATCGCAAAATGTGTGGACATGTTGAGATGTACCTCAACTCCATCCAAAGTTGCTGGGGATTTATTGGTGACCTCAACGGTAAATGTGACCAGTTCCTCAGGTAAAAATGCGCGCTTATCCAGGTGACACTTCATGAAAACGTAGTTATACCCAAATAGACTCTTAAATATTCTTTTTTCATCCGCTGGTCTTTGGAGAGATAGATCTAGATGGTTTAAGTCTAAAATCGGGAAGATTCCCACGTCCTTGAGACCGCCTATGAAAACGCCCTTTTTAGGTGCCTTGATGAAAGCTACCAATTTGTAGGCTATGTAACCAAAGGTTCCCCGAAACGTAGATGGGAGATCGAGTTCGTAAGCGATCTTGAGGAGGAAAGGATATCGATGAGTTACCCCGCGTGTTATAACGATTCCCCGCTTTGAGGTGAAGTTGGTAAGAAAACCTCCGCCAGATGAAGAGCTGAGGGAAGAAGCTGATGAAGAAGTCGATGCAGACGAGGATGAGGATGGAAGACAGTGGCTTCCGTAATTTTCTAAAATTTCGCATTCACTCACAAAAGTGACATCATCAACGTTAGAAAGTCGACTGCGATCATAGAGCTTATACGTGTCCCATTCCACCTCTAGCTTTTTTGCAAGCTTTACACTGATTCCTGTAGAAATGAATCAATCTCATCAACCAATTCTCTTTAATTAGTTTTTATAATCATTATCATCATAGATAATACCATGAATTTTATCAGCCCATGTGGATGAGAGGACAAGTACTCCTTCGACAACGTCTCCAGGTGAGTAGACAGGAGGATCTCGGTCCAAGTGAATTGCACAATGTAGAACCATCTTTTCAAAAGTTGACCTCCGCTTTCACTTTCTAATTTTATTTGATCTGAGCAGTAACTTGTAACTATGTATTTATTACGCAACAATATGTACATACAACGCAATACTCCCAGTGGTGGAGATCTTTTACAACTGTGAAGGTTAATCTAACTGGGACCGTGATGCATAATAATAGAGAATACAGATGGTATCACATAATAAAGCATGTCGTACATGTGTACATTATTGCCTTCATCACAGAAAAGATCATGAGAGGTGAAAGCATGGAGAGGTTGTAGTTGTAGAAAGTCATGGAAAAAGATGGAGAAAGTTGTTCCCAGAGAAAGAGAAGCAACCTTGTCGAGTAGGTTAAGATCAACCCGAGTGCACTCACTATGGTTTAGCGTGGGTTGTGTGGGATTGGGATATAGCTTCGACATTCTACATGTTTCTACGCGGAATGAATGAAAGTTTTTCCCATTCAAGAGCAAAGATGAAAAAGGTATGGGAACAAAGGATGCATGCATGCATTTAACTTTGCGGAAAAGCAGTGCTGCAGCTTTTCTTGTGGGGAGGAATTTGACATTGATATTTTGAAATCAGTCTAGCATTTTTTTAAAAACTGTGTAATCTACAGTAATCTAATATGAATGCATGCATGGTATTTTATGCAATCGACATCGACATATGAATATAAGACGCACAACCGTAAAGGATTTTCTGTCTGATTTGTTTAGGCACACAAAATACAAACTCGAATTTCTATAATTCTTTAGACCGGAATAGAATATTCTGGAACTCCAGCGACCATACCCTACCTAATTATTGCGCGTGGAAATCTTCTTAATTTATGTGCATAAATAACTCAAAACTAGTCCTGATTTGCAAAATGATAAGTATAGTTTGTTAAGTTTGCATGAGTCACAACAGAGCAAACACATGTAGGTATTTGACGTTTAGGTGGATCACATGCATTTTGTATTTTAGCTTCAATAATGTGGTTGACATTGAATCAAGAGCAACATTAAATGTAAAATAGGCAACGTATTTTCATTGGCTGGTGCTGGTGCTTTTGCTGCTCCAGCCTAACTACATATATGGACAAAAAATATGTAAACAAAATGTAATTTAGGATTTAGGATTCGCAGGAAATGTTTGCATAGAAAAAAATCAAACTTGTTTTGATTCAATCATTCAATTCACTTTTCGTGCCTAAACAAGTCTAGAGGCAGCGTCTAGTAATGACATGGCGCTGTTTAAAGTTACTTCCACATTTTTGGGGAAGGAAAGTTACTTTTAAGGACGAAAACTGCAGTGGCGACTTGTTCATCGGTCCATCATGTTAGTATATGTATGTGTAGCTAGTAACATCGATCATTCTAATGGGCTACAGGAAGGAAGAAGTCTTGGCGGAATTAACAGACGCAAGACGCAATGCTTAAACACCAAATTTTACGTTATATTTAGTTAGATAAACTCTCCTTCTCAAACCAGACCATGCCGTTTTGTAAAGCTTGATAACAATCGCACAATTAATAGAAGAGTAGGCAAAAATGCTCTAATGAGCACAATTGCATTCTCGTTTGCTAAAAGCATTCAAATCCCTCTCCGAATTAAATTGCACTTTAATGGTTTCCTACACTTTTTGGAACATAAAAAATGCCTCACGTCTCTTCAGAACTATAAATAGCCGGAAGGTTTGCGAAAGTATATCATTCAGTCCAAGGAATCAGTTAAGTCTCTACCTTAAACTTATTTGCTCACTTTGCCCCAATTTCCGAAACAAACACAATGAAGCTCTCCATTTTCCTTCCCGTTGCCCTTTTTGCTGGAGTCGCATTCGCCCTTCCAGCTCCACAGAAGGCCAAAGATTTGCCTCTGAAACTTCAACCAGAACTCGACAGAGTTAATATCGATGAGTATTTAAGGAACGAAAGACTTTTGGATCTTCAAATTCGTTGTGTATTGGGTATGATAAGACAATTTTTATTTTACAAATCTCATGAGAAATTATATTCATTTTAAACATAACTTAATTAACGTGATTAAATGTTCACACAGACAAAGCCCCATGTGACAGCGTCGGACGTTGGGTAAAACCTCGAGTGGCTGCTGCCCTCATGGGAACCTGCTTGATGTGCACTGAGAAACAAAAGTTGGCCATGGAAAAGGTCCTCTCTCACATTCAAGAAAAGAGACCTGAAGCGTACAGAGAAAGTGTCGTCAAATATCTCAAGGATGCTGGAATCGCTGTTCCAGAATCCACTCCAAAGTCATCCTAACTTACTGAAGTTAATTGTGCTTAATCTAACTATCGAAATGCACTCGAGATTATCAATTTTCGTGTTCGAACTTAACTTATTTATTTATTTATTTATATTTGATTATAATATTTATTATTATAGTTTATGCATTCAACATGAGCTTAATATCACGTAAAATAAATAAAAATAAATACTTAACTTAATAAATTATATTCTTCGAATTCCCCTTCATACATATAAAATTATCAGGTTCATCTATGTAAAATTACATTATCCAAAATCCGCTTATCAAAAACGGAAAAGATAAGAAATTAATCACAAGCTACACCATCGGTCAACATAGGTCAAAATTGATAAATCAGATTTCATTGTTGTCAAGATTAAGATTCATCATCCATCTTAGTGATTCATCAGTGCTGAATCAGCACTACTTATCTCATCGATGCACTTCGTAAAGTCTTAAGTTACCCCGCATGCCACGGCACGAAAACTAGTGCCGTGTTGGTGCTGCTAAGCTGCTCAATAAATGAACCTTGAGCATATCATATCATCGGGTTTGATTTTCTCAGAAAAGTTACAACAATAATTGCATAGATCATCAAACGCGGAAATACATTACTTGGAATAATTTAGTCGCAGATCTGAGATCTTTCAGCATTTAGTATACGGAGCATGAGTAAATAGTACATCATAATATTTTTAAGGACAGTTTAACTGTCTTTTATTATGAAAATTTTTAAGGAATTCTGTTGAAGAGGAGAGAGCTTTTGGCTTTTTGAACGTAAAAGTTGTAGTGCAGTGGTTAAATTTAAACATTAATTTTTAATGCTTATCTTGTTATGACCAAGGGGAGTTTGGGTGGAATGTACGAGAACAATCTTTATCGGCACAGGTAATTTGAATAAACCAAAAAAGTCATTTGTAATGTGCATTAGATTAGTGTTTAGTTTAACTTTTTGTAAACATAAACGTCAATTAACATAGTATTCAGCTATTCAGTATTCAAAATAGTTTTTGTTATTATCAATCGAGATCGTGAACATCAATTTGCATAATATTTTGAACCTTTATGTATTTATTTTTTATTTGCATTTTAAAAAAATTAGTTTTCTTCTACACATTTTGCTTTTTGAAACATTGACAATTTTTCATTGCTTCCCTATCAAATACTTTGCTTACATGAGCTATATTGAATGTATGACTACCTATAGACTATAGACAACGTTAGAACATTCGTTTGTGTAGCTTTTATATTATATATGGACGGAGAGAGATGTTCCAATCGCGAATATGCACAGTAAGTAAACTACAGTCTTTGCCGAAAATGGAAATAAAATGTGCTGTCACAGTCACATTCCGCGTAATATTGATTGACGAGTGTCGAGTGGTGCGGAGAAGCTTTGTAGCTCAACAGCTTTAAATTATATCGTGGATATTGAACTGAATTTTGACTTGGCTTTAGCTGTTGCAGAAGGATTACTAAGTATTTTGCGGAGAATGAGAATGAATGATGGTTGAATATATGTATCTGCACACAAGGACGCAAATAGCGATAACGCTGAACAATTCAACTATTCTCGGTATTATTTTTTTGTCATGAGAGGATAAAAAAAGTAAACGTGTCGACTGTCGGTCGATCGGCTTTCTGTTGCATGTGGCAGCGTTGCTTGTTTCTTGTCCCCATTTCAAGAGGAAGAATTTTATTTGCATAACAAAATTAATTATGCATTGAAATATGAATATGAATCGATTCAATACATTGCACCAAGGATGGACAAACAATATTGAGAAATGTCATTTTTACGGCAGTTCTAGTACTATACCTCTATGGTTGTGTCATGCTTGAAAATTCAGTTCGGCAATTTTTATTATCTTGTTCCATTCCATCGACATTAGTTTTGAGCTTCTAGGTTACAAATAGAACTTACGACACGACATTATAGTCCTCTAATGTTTGACAAAACGTTTTACGATGTTCTATTTACGTTAAAACCTAAAACTTTCTTGTTTCTTACAGATTCATGGACTCATCAATTGCTGTCCTTTCGAACGAAAACTTGCTGATGCGAATTCAGCGATTTATGAACTTTGATAAACATTCAAGTTTCTACTACAGTTGAGTAGTACTTCAACGAAGCAGCCGGCCAACTTCGACAATTTGAAGACGGAACGGACTTGTTCGTGGTGTGGTGTCTGTTCACAGATACTACCTGCCTGTCCCTGCCACATTAGCCTAGCCACAGCCACACTGAAGAAAAGAAGACATTTCTCAAGGATTTTGAAGCAGAAATGAAGGCGTCGTTATAAATGAACTGGGCGAATAAGTTGAAGGTGCAGAAGAAAAAAGTTGAAGTAAAACGAAAGAAGCGAAAGAAACGGAAAAAGGAATCAGAGAATAGTTGACCTGCTTGAGTTCAAAAGAAGATTAGACCCATTAATTCCCTAACGAACTAGACCCAGGAATCGAAGAAAATTAGAGTATTTTTAGCTGAGTGAGTTCATTTCGTGGAAAGAATGAACTCTCCAGATGGAGCGAAAGCTTCGTCGGCCTATCAGTTTTTCGACGAAGGCTTTGCGGGAGGTTCCCAGTCTCAAACACATGGACTTGGAGGGATTAACGGATTCGCGTTCCAGGAGTATGGGAACACCCAAAGTCAGTCGCAGCGAATGGATATGTTTACCCAAGGGGACCTGACTCAGCCACGGAGCGAATTTACTCAAGATTTTACGCAGCCGGATGCTCATTTAGAGTTTTATTCTCAACCAGATGGCAATAAGGCTGGTGGACACTCGTCCTCCGCTTCGTCAACGGTAAATTTATTTAAAAACGAAAGGATGAAAGATTTTATTCTTAAATCAAATCTTGCATTATGTTTTGCTGTGTGATTTTGATGATGATGATAATGACGCTGATGGTCTTTTTTCTTATTTCAGACTGAAAGGACCGAGCGTAGTCATTCCGTTGCAGATAACAAAAGCAGCATTGAGGAGGATGACATAAATCGTGGGTTGGAAGAGCTTAAATTTGAGGATGATGAAGATGAGGGAACAATATTTAAGGTCGGTATTGTCATAATAATGACAGGCCAAACCTTTCCAGGCCAGAGTTTTAACCTGAAGTTCCAATTTTGATTTTCTATCGCAGAAATTACCTGAGCACGCTTGTCGATATTGTGGGATCCATGATCCAGCTTCTGTTGTGCAGTGCAACATTTGCAATCGCTGGTTTTGCAACGGAAAAGGGCAAACACAAGGAGCTCATATTATCAACCATTTGGTCAGATCAAAACACAAGGTAGGAGATATAGCTATGTATTTCTACAGCTTTTATTTTTGCTTTTATAACTGTGCAGGTTAGTAAAAATTAAATTATGTTTCTTTATTTTGCCGCC